>JANJGK010000018.1:42528990-42558990 GCA_039081455.1 Macrobrachium rosenbergii | reverse complement strand
TAAGAAAAAATTTCTTTTTAATTTTTGAGCGTGGATCAAATATTAGTTGCTAAAGGCTTCTTCTCAATAATAAGATCGCGTGCTAATTTTAACGGTAAGTTCATGCATATTAGTATAAATAAAAAAAAAATACCGATATTTCAAAAAGGAAGCAACAACACGTTTTTATAATTCAGTGATTTCATCATTACTATAGTTACGGATATCCATGCTAAATTTTTAATCGCTATATCAAGGTATATAATTCTGTTCAGATATATATATATATATATATATATATATATATATATATATATATATATATATATATATATATATATATATATATATATATATATATATATATAAACCCTCTCTTTTACGACTGACGCAGGACCGTTTCATATTTCCTAAGTTAAAAATTTAAAAAATTAATTGCTTAAGTTGTATGTACATTCATAACCTTGGTAATGTTTTCTCAGTTCTTTTCTATTAAGAAAACAGCATGCTCTGGATGTTGTTTTTCTGGCTTCGTTAACTTCAGATTAAGACTCCCCTCCTTTGGATATTGTTGATAAACTAGATCAAAATCTCAGAAATCTTCCTTTTCACCTCATATGTAAGACTATACGAGGAATTTGGGCGTTGATGTTATTCTGTAACCATATATTAATTCTACAGTAGGATACCAATCGTGGGGTACGTGTAGCAGAATTAATGACCTTGATATCAACCAATGTCCATGAACATAAGACCAGATTATTCTTTATGCTTATTGGGCTTCATATCCTTCACTCAATAGACCCATATTACCATGCGATCTGGAGTAGATAGACGTCATGAACTATTCACACTCTAACACCAATACTGTTACCAGTGCTCATCGCCTGTCAAGCGTAGATGAGGTATGTACGGTGTTATGTTACACAGTAATCTTAAGAGGGTAATGACATTACCATTCACTGGTGGTAATGACATAACCATTTACTGGGGTTGGTTAGTGGAATGAGTGGAGGGAGACCAAGAAATTGATGGTTAAAAGTTATTGAATTGGTAATGGCACAAAAATGCTTTGATATTTAAGAAACACTGGAGTGAATATACAACCGAGAGGTGAGTGGCGCATGGTGTGAAAGAGGAGTCGAAAGTGCTGCTGATAAAACGTCCGATGCTTAAAAAAAAAAAAAAAACTCCTAAAAAGAAGATACCACTTTGTTTAGCTGACATAATGAAAGTACTTTGACTGTTGCCTTTTTTTATTATAGAATCTGGAATTTGTCTGAACAGTACCTGGATGGGTGATCCATAAAAACACCAGACTCCGTCACCACATAAGCCCTATGATCACCCGTGGGATACATGCATACACTTACACAAACACACACTCTTATGTATATATATGTATGTATGTATGTGTGTGTATGGGTGTATGCATGTGTCACACGGATGTTCACAGGGCTAATGGGGTAACGGCGTCTGGCATTTTCTTATGGTCGCCCATCCAGGTACTGTTCAGACCAAAGCCAGATTCTAAAATAAAATAAAGGTAACAGTCAACGTACTTCCATTTTGTCAGCTAAAACAATTAATATCTTATTTTTAGTTTTTTTTCGAAGCATCAGACGTTCAATTTACATAGAAAGCTTATCAGCAGCACCTCGAATCCTCTTTCACACAATACGCCACTCACCTCTTGGTTGTATGCGCTCCAGTGCTTCTCAAATATCAAAGCATTTTTGTGCCACATTATGCACCTCTCCTCCAACCTGTCATTCTTCTTTCTTTCCACGTGCAAAGGTATCTCCAAACAGTTATTCTCTCTCTTCACAAAATTACCCTTCAGACACACTCTTCACAAACAATCCTTCTCGACACCTTCCGTCATTGTTCATCTTTTGCATCAACTACTGTGTTTCATTTCCCTATGAGAGATTGGGCTCAAGACCCCATTTTATGTATTCCAGCTTCTGTTTCTAAGATCTCTCTTCTTCCAAACCATCTGCGGGACCCTTCTACCTCCCTTGCTTCACCAGTAATTCTGAGATCCACTTCTCCCCTTCTGTTATCACACTTACACTGTTCCATCTCCTTGATCTTCTTTACCCTTCTAATCTTATTCTTGACAACATCCACATGAACCTTCTTACTAACTTCCAACGTCTTACTAATCTTCTTTTATAAAATACTTGAGGTACATTTCCCTTCCTTCATCTTGATTCCCAATGGTATTTTCATTTCAATCCTTCTATTACCTATTTATCTTACTCATTCAAAACCCTACCATATTATTTCTCAAGGATTCGGAGTAATGCTATGCCATAAAAGTCTTGCAGTCGCCGATCTCTCTCTCTCTCTCTCTCTCTCTCTCTCTCTCTCTAAAATACAGCACTGCTGGAACTGACGAGGCATATGCAGGTGTAGTTTTAAAACCAGTGCTTTCCTCATGAGCTTTGGAGTATATGAAACTGGGCTTCTTATGTTAAAATTATTCCGTATTCCGTTTAATTTGTGTTCTTTTCAATGAGTTTCTTTGAATCATAGCAAGAACAGTGCAATTACTGAAATTCCCTGGTCTTAGTGAATTACTGGACGAGACAGTACGTAATCAATTTTCTCATATTTCTTATAACCAGATTCAAATACGCATCATAGCTACATTTATAATCTTATATTTCTGTTGTCAAAACTCCTTTCAGGATCATCAGCATTATATAACGGGTATTATCGTTTTCATTAGCCTACTATTGAAACTTTTCCAGTTTGCTTATCTTAATCTTGTTTCATTAACATTTCTTGTCTATTAACCTTCTTAATCTGACTAATCGAATTTCGGCAAAACTTCATCTCAATAAGCCCGATAAGAATCTTCTTCCGCTCGTGCCACTCCTTAGTTGGGGTCGCTGTTTTTCGTGAGGTTCCTCCAGCTGCCTCTGTTATGAATGACTCATTTCATAATTTCTTTTGGCAGGTTTTACGGACGGATGCCCTTCCTGACTCCAACCGTCCTTACCCGTTCATGAGAAATAAACCTAATAATGATAATTCTAAATATTACATTTCACCTTATTACCATCACATCACCATCTGAGGTCATTTGCATAACTTTTTATTTAATAAAACTGAGACAAAACACGCATAATAAGTTGTTTAATTCTTAATTATCAACGTCCATATCACTTAGTTATTTCCAGAAAGGGTCCCACTTATTTCTTATCCCTGACAAAGCCTATATATATCTAAGATGTACTCTGTTACAAGGGTCAATATGCAGGTATTATTTTCCTGCACCCACACACATTAATAAGGTCGCTTGTGATGTATACGTATAAACAAGGCCCACACACACACAAACAAGCACTTTAGTGCGTACCCATATATCATATCCAAGTAAACCAACAGTACTTCCCTTTAATGTCTCCATAAACATCATTAGTCAACTTTTATTATACCTTACTCCACCACTCCACTACTCATCATCAGCGTCCTATGGAAGTCCTCCTCGAAAAGTGAGACTCAAACATTCTTCTTCTTCTTCTTCGAAATCAATTTATTTATAAGCTTGGCAGGGTGGCATAAAAGATTAACGACTCCTTCAGTCGGTGAGCCTCGCTCGTACTGCCGTGAACCATAAAATATCGGTCCTGTTGACGTAAGGACCTCAGGCAATGTCGCAAAAACGAGGACCTCCGCTTCCGTTTCCTCGTTATTGGGGAATTATGGCAATGGCTTCGGGCAAAGATTCACAGGTGATCGGGACCAAGACCCTTCGTGATGGTCTTATTTATTTTCGTTATTCCTTTCTTTTTTCGTATTACGGAATGATTCATTATACTAGGATTCGAACGCAAACCTATGGTTTATATACTATTATATACTGTTGCATACTGTTATATATTAAGATAAGAGATTCAATTTACAGTCTTACCAATCAGCTATCGTGGTGGAGATGGCGTGATATTGGTTCTGTTATGTAAACCTATGTCGAAATCAACTTATATATCGCTTAATAGTCGAATGATCATAGATGGTTGTCAATCAGGTTCAAATTCTGTCCGGGGTAAATACACTTGTCAGTCATAACTCCCCTTGGATGTAAGTTATGCCCAAGGTATAATGCATTCGATGTTAACTGATATTTGTTGGGTAATAAAAACGTAAGAGTAATAATATTTCACACGCACAAACACACACACGTACACACACACACACACACACACACACACACACACATATATATATATTATATATATATATATATATATATATATATATATATAATCGGGGAAAGTCTTGACTTCTAGCAAGTCGGATGCTTAGCACAAACAGGAGGACGAAATTTCAACCAAACTTGATATAGCCTACATATGACTTACTATCTCGGAAAGAATACTGTGGGGGTACGACACCACTGGCAACAAAGGGGGTGGGGGTGGGAAGCGGGTGACATGTATAAATAACCGAAAACGACAGATATTAGTGTCTAATCCATAGTTTTCGAGGTTGCTGAGATGAATAATGACACTCTCGATGCCCTTTATTTTCATGTCCAAGTTCAGGCCCGATTAGGAAAGTGGGGTGGGAAGGGGTGGGGGCGGTGACCTGTAAAAATAACTGAAAACGACAGATATTAGTGTCTAATCTATAGTTTTCAAGGTCACTGAGATGAATAGTGACGCTCCCAATGCCATTTAAGTCAAGTTCAGCCATGATAGGAAGTGGGGTGAGAAGGGGTGAAAAATAAAATGTTAAAAATGCCAGATATTAGTATCTAATCCATAGTTTTCTAGGTTGCTGAGATGAATGGTGACACTTTAGATGCCCTTTAAGTCAGAGTTCAGCACTGATTGGAATGGGGGGTGAGAAGGGGTGAAATATTAAATGTCAAAAATGCTGGGCAATGTAAATGAAGCAACTATCTTAACAGGAAAGGGAGAGGAAGTGAGAGGGAGAGTAGTTGGGTGTTAGGAGGAGAGAGAGAGAGAGAGAGAGAGAGAGAGAGAGAGAGAGAGAGAGAGAGAGAGAGAGAGAGAGAGCTTATCGGTTGTCATTCAGAATTTTCCCAGGCAGCGGCGGGTTGGTCAGCTAGTATGTTTTATATATAGTATATATATACGTGTGTGAGTGATTACACATCTATATATATATATATATATATGTACTTATACATATATTAAATATATATATATATATATATATATATATATATATATATATATATATATATATATATATATGTATATATATATATATATATATATATATATATATATATATATATATATATATATATATATATATATATATATATATATATATGTATATATATATATATATATATATATATATATATATATATATATATATATATATATATATATATATATATATATATATATATATATATATATATATATATATATATATATATATATATATATATATATATGCCGCCAATACAGCCCTTATGCATTTTAAATATTTATAGTTTTGGAGCTATACATGATAGGATTAATATGTTATGAATAACCCTGATGTATCTATTTTCTTGCCTTCATTCCCAAAGTCAGTTATAATTCTTCTTACCTATTATTTTCATTAATTCTTTTATACTTCAAAATTACTATTGTCTTTCCAGAGTTCATATCGACCCACGACTTAACTGCAGGAGAAAGTGAACCGCGCTGTTTGTTTGGCTAAGCTGAAATCTGTCACTGGCGTGTCAAGAAGATTTGGAACTCATTACCGTTGAGAGGCATTTCATACGAATTCCGTATCTAAGTCAGGTGAGTATATGATTATACGATACAAATACGCGGGTCTTTAGCACAGTTTTTGTATATGAAGGAAGTCATTTAATTACAGCTAGATTTCTTAATTCAACAATCATACTCTTAGCAAGGACTTATATTTACGAACAATCGAGCTATCTTATTGATTATTAGACATTAAGACTTTAGTTTTACAGGTATCATTCGGTAGTTGAAAGTTAGTGTGAAACACACTTTTGAAAATTTACGCAAAACAAACAGCATTACAGTAAAAAAAAATACACAAATGTGAAATTAATACTCTGAAATGCTGGAAAAGAGGAAAAGAGGCTATAAGCTCACAGTAGCCACCAACCTCCAGTTATATAGTAACAATCTGATTATGTTTTCTCGTAGATTTTTACTACAATACGAGGCGACAAAATATATAAAACGAAAATTATTCTTTAATGCTAAACAATTCTTGTAACGAATACCAGTCGAATTATACAGAAGTTAAAATACATACACGGTGCATGACTCATACCAAAAAAAAAACATGAGTATGCAAAAAAATTAATAAATGTCATTGAAACACCAACTACAACGGGACCGTTGGGTGACATTTGCAATTTTAAAGGTCGTCATCTGTTCGTTCCTTCATTCGACAGAGCACAAGACGCCACTTTTCCCAATATATACTTCGAGCTTGTGAATGGTCAGCTGTGGCACACCGTACACTATACCTTAATGCATTATGGTACCTGCCGTGCCTAATTACAGGTGTGTGTGCGCTATAGACGCTAATTGATACCGCGTGAGTGGAGTTTCTTGTCACAGGGAAAAAAAAATTTGCTTGATGAGACTAAATAGTTATTAATTTGGCCTTCTTCTACTTGTCCTGAAGGACGCTAGTGTGGCAAATGACTTGAAGGAAGTAAGTGGAGTAAGGGAACATTGCGCACACATACGTACATATATACACACGTATGCATCCACACACAGAGCCACACACATATATATGTGTGTGTATGTGTGTGTATGCATATGTGTGTATATATGTACGTATGTGTGCGCGATGTTCCCTTACTCCACTTACTTCCTTCAGGTCATTTGCCACACTAGTGTCCTATAGGACAAGTAGAAGAAGGCCAAATTAATAACTATCTAGTCTCATCAAGCAAAATTTTATATATATATATATATATATATATATATATATATATATATATATATATATATATATATATATATATATCTTCGGTCAAAGATATGGGAAGTCTTAGTAAATACTGCTTATATATATATATATATATATATATATATATATATATATATATATATATATATATATATATATATATATATATATATATATATATAGATTGACTTCATATTAAGAAAAATTTTATTGCGAAGTAATTTTAGAATAAAAAAAATTGTTGTTGGCGCGGAAAGAGAAAGTGTCGTTGAGACCAATTAGAAACGAAAGAAAAATTTTTTTTTGATTGATTAGATCTCGAAATAGGAAAAAACTAGTTGCGACAGAATTCGAGATGGTAAAATTGTGTTGCCTTAGAATTAGAAATAGAACAACTCGTGACATGAAGGAATTCAAAAGCAGAAAAGCTGTGTTACAAAATAATTTGAAACGGTAGTAAATAATTTTGCGATGGAATTCACAATAAGCAAATCTTATGCAACGAATTGTAAATTTGGAATATTTTGCTGCCAACAATTCGAGAGAGAGAGAGAGAGAGAGAGAGAGAGAGAGAGAGAGAGAGAGAGAGAGAGAGAGAGAGATTGTTAAAAAAAAAACATTGTGCGAGAAATTCAAAGTATGGAAAATATTGCTATTGGGAAATTGGCTAAATCTTTTTGCCGAGGAATTCAAAACAGGAATATTTTGGTATGGAGGAGTTCAAAATAAAAATAAAAAATAGTAGAAAGGAAATCATACGGGAACATGATCTAAAATTAGAAGAAAAATCTTGTGTGACCTTACTGTGAAAATATTTAGGGAATATGACCTAGATTATTACATCACTTTCCGTGATTTTCGACATGAAATCTAACGTGTTTCATTACCGAATTACCCTTTTGAATAATCCAAGCAGTCATGTAAAAATGAATATATAATCGCAAGGTGTGCACATTACTTTTAAATAGGAAAGTGATGGATAATAAAAAATGCAAAGGGTTCTTTTCTTATTAAATGTCACGAAGAAAGAGACATTGATTCACAAAATGTAATTAAGCGTCGACGAGAAGACAAAAAGTTACGCGTCAGTGTCGTTAAGACATAGTTGACGAGATCTGAGGGCTATGTAGTGACATTAAGATGAATAAGAAATATATTCTGATTGCACTGTGGCAGACGTATAGTGAGAGAATAGCTTTTTATATTATCATAAATCAGTTGCATGCTCTGTAAATAAAAGTGTTAATAATCCTTGCAAGACAGAAAATGTTGATCATATTGCAGTGGTGTTTAAGTAAAATAATATTGTATCCCCTGAAGATTGCAATTTACTGGTATTCGTTCTTTTGGCTTCTAACACTATTAAGTTCGCCTCCGAGAACGCTTGGGGTTTAACATTGCAAAATAATCGTCAAAGAACAATTGAAATCCGAGAGAGATGATATAAAAATGTGAAATTATTTGACTAACATACAAAAAAAACTAAAAAAGAAAAATAAAAGAGACCACAAATTTCCTCTACAGACGAGCAGTCCTCGCCCCAGAGGAGCACTTATCCCCACAACTTCCATTCCTATTTCTCCCAAAATAAAAAAAGTTTGTTGTCAATTACTTACAGATTCTGTACTTATTCAGTAGGGTTATCAAAATCTATAGTATTGGTGGGTAGGGTTTCGGTTTCTGAAACCTGGGAAACTTGAAAGAAGGCTGGGCCAACCCTTCCTAGTCCTCCCCAAAGGTTAACTGTCTATCTCTCCGAGAGTATAATCGTTTGTTGTTTTATGCTTTATGAAATTTAGGCTGTCAAGGCAAGCACTGGGGCGCATTCGGCCACTAAGATATCAAGACAGTGAAAAGAGCGAATTGGAGTGGTTCGGCAACCAGATAATCAAGATGAAATACAAAGATCTCAAGCTTGGAATTGGGAGAAACCCCCACAGCCGCACTAACAATTAGCAGTTAGATGTATTGACAGCACGATGGATAAAAGGGAAAGGGAATGGAGGTCAAGTAAAAGTCTAAGAAGTGAATGTAGCTAGCAGCCGAAGGAATACTACAAATACACTTTCGTTAGGCCTACAGCGCACCATGTGAGCTGAACTGACAGTATTAACCCCCTGCCTGGGGGGGGGGGGAATTTCTCTTATATTTACAAGCATAGCTTTTCTGCTTAATCCTCTTGTTACGTAAGGAAGCAGAAGGAAAACAATCCGGTAACCAAACAAATAAATAGAAAAAGTAGACGAACCAACGTTTAAGCAAATTGAATAAAAAAAGACAAACAAACGCATGACCAGACAGACAACAAACATCTAATCAGACAGACAAACCGAACCAAAATGACCTTCTTTGTCGGAGGTAATGACAAATATTTGCCCTAGGTCATCGATTGAAACAGACACTTGACAAGAAACGTGTTGAAAAGCTTCCCCAAAAAATCGTGTTTGTCTTCTATTCAGTTTGCTTTAATTGCTTTATTTTTGTCTGTAGCTCTCTCTCTCTCTCTCTCTCTCTCTCTCTCTCTCTCTCTCTTACTACTTGCTGCATTCATTCTGTGTGTGTATTTGTGAATCTCAAGACCGGATTGCAATAATGGATTTAATCCAATTAGTGTTAACCATAAAAACGTTGCTAAGATCTTCCCAGAGGATTTTATATCTCACAAAAATTTAATATTTTCACCAAATTTAATATTTTCACCTTTAATATTTTCACCAAGTTAAAACATGAAATAAAATCGAGGAATCGAAGTGACCTTTCACAATTCAAAAGAAACTAAACAGAAAGTCGCGAAACCTGATTCACAGGCGAAGACTGTCGGTCCACAATCAAAAATTTATTTTGGCCATTGACCCGTACGAGGCGCCATTTCTATCGGAAATTCTTCCCAAGGTCGAATTTGAAGCCAATTCCTCGTCGAAGAACAGCAAAAGGCCACTTTAGGGTTTCGTCACCTTGCCCTACTTATGTCGGAGGAATCCGGTATCATTAGAGAGTTTCGGATCTCTTTGCGTGTCTGTACTTTTTTTTTTTTTTTTTTTTTGGTCATATTCTCATACATGTTTTATCTTCACGATGACTCCAGCACGAAGGTTAAAAAATTGAATTAGACAGAAAACTGACAGGGTACCATTTCCTCTTGGTGGTGGTGAATCCAATTTCAATATCATCGATCACCTCAGTTTAATACTCACGAGGTGTGTGTGTGTGTGTATGTGTGCGTACGTTTGATTGCCCTCGTGTAAGGGTGATCATAATGTCATCTTATTTGAAATGAGTTAAAGCACTTATTCCCCTCATTTCTGTTGAATGAGTTCGTTTGGTTGGCAACATTCGGCATCTCTGATGAAAAAAAGAATGTAGTTACTTAATACGTCCCTTCATAGTTTATTAGCCTAGCGGGTAGGATTCCATCCCGATAACCTTGCACTCACATTCTGACCTTGCCCCTCTGTTTAATTTCCAGTTTTAATAGGAGGATAAGATTCCGCACGGAAACCAGGTGGTTTTATTTGGCATTATAATTGTTTGACTACATAGCAAATGTGTAATTAAGTTTTACGTGTGATTGTAGTTGCGTGCTGATAAATTTTCACTTGATCACAGCCAGAAAGTAGGACACATGACTCTGGAATTACGGGAATTGACGCTATTTCTGAAATTAAGTGCAAATAAATGTCTTTTGACGTGACTCAGACCTGCTATCTCAAGCCAGTACTTTTGAAATTAGTTTTAATATTTGTCGAAGTTGCTCCATTAGGAATTGACTGTTTTTATCGGT
Source organism: Macrobrachium rosenbergii (assembly GCA_039081455.1). Classification (NCBI taxonomy): domain Eukaryota; kingdom Metazoa; phylum Arthropoda; class Malacostraca; order Decapoda; family Palaemonidae; genus Macrobrachium; species Macrobrachium rosenbergii. The sequence continues at coordinate 42,548,282 of JANJGK010000018.1, read as the reverse complement.
TTTCAAACTCAAGAGCCATGCGTGTTTCAAGGGTCTTATGATCTCGTAATTAAAGATGTAATTGTACTGAGGCTGTTATTTATGATTTCTTTTTTTACTCATCTTTCTCCTCGAAGGTACGAAGGGTTTGTGCTTGTTTTTTTGCTGCCTGGTTACCATTGTTCTTTCAGGAAACGTAGAAATGTGAATCCAAAGATAAGGCGCTAGATTTAAACTTGTCATTATTCCTCAAATTCAGCAGCTGTGGTTATTGAATTATTTCCGCTGATAAAGGTCGCAGGTCTCTCTCGTAGTCTTCTGTTGTTGCTGAAAAAAAGGATGATATGCAACCTTATGGTCAACCGTTTTTTCTTTTCTTACGAAGGGATCAAATGACTTATAATTTCCCCCCAAAAAAACTTCCCGGTCAAATTTTCGAATAAACTACCCGAAATTTTCTTTTTCTGTATTTTGAAATCAACTCAGACAACGTGGCACTGCGTAAAGCAAGCTCAGCCCCTTGAATTATAAAGTGAATAGCTAGATTTTTCTTGAAAACCTCACCGTCGCGAGTGACCGGTGAGTGAAGTATTAATCTTTCACGTCTCGTCAAAATAGAGATGGATTTAGCGTCTGCCGTAACACGTGTCTCCGGAAACACAAATAGAAGTGGTTAGAACGCATTACATAATCCATTTTCCATGATCTGTATTATATCGAAGGCTTTGGAGGATTCTAGTTTTCAAAACGTTTTTTATTGTGCACCGTAGTCCAAAAGACGTTTTAAAATAGATATAAATGACAGTATTGAAATACTCGTATGGTAACTTTGTTGTCAGGAAGGTACTAATAGGAGGAATTTGATCTGCGTTATATCGAAAGCTATACTCGTATAGCTATTGGACGCTGAATCGGGCATGAGTAGCCTATGTTTCATTTCACTGAGAATTTAGTTGTAATAAATTACGCCAGAATTTTAGTACAACAATATGTAGCTCGAATAATCAAATCTTAATCAGCATGGATCAAACTTCTTAATATAGGTAGAAGTAGGAAACGGTTTGATCAACTCAATATATGAGCAGATCAATAAAAAAAGGTAGATATATATAAAATCAGACTTCATTAATAATACACACGCTTTCACATTTTGCTGCATTGATGCTAAGTGTACTTTTCTACACGTATAAGCCGTGTATTGTTAGAAATACAGCTAATGTAAAAACTGAAAGAGAGAAATGAAATTTATGCTCGGTCTTCTTTCTTTAGGAATTTCCTTAGAGTTTTAAAATGCTATTTTTCACTGGATGCCTTCAATCCGAAGGGGAAATAGAGGAATAAAGCGTTCGTTGCAGACAGATGGGTTAGCTCTGGGTGAGTTTCGAATCCAGTAGGGGAATGCGGTCTTCGTTTGTCACCTTTATGATTCAAGAATGAATATGTATGGCGAGAGTGATAAGTAGGCTCTGTGTTCTTGTGTATTGTTACGCAGATTATATTTAGACTATATATATATATATATATATATATATATATATATATATATATATATATATATATATATATATATATATATATATATATATATACATATATATATATATATATATATATATATATATATATATATATATATATATATATATATATATATAAATTTCTGACTCGCATCAGAATCGAACCAAGGTCTTTCAATTGAAAAGCAAGGCTGCTGCCCACTGACTTGTATGGCCTAGCGGGCAGCGCCCTTGCCTTGCAATGGAAAGACCCGGTTTCGATGCAGATGTGAGTCAAAAACTTATTTCTGTTCCACACGTGATTGTGTGTTGATTATTTCTATATATATATATATATATATATATATATATATATATATATATATATATATATATATATATATATATATCTTTCAAGTGCATTCGCTTTTCTTTAAATAAATCGCATGCTTGTAGGCACCTTCGTGTATCCTCCACGATACTTCCACGCGAGTTACAAAAATGACCTTCATCTATTATATCTCAATTAGCGTGACCCAGCTCCGAATGCCGGTCAGAGATACAGAAGATGAACATGACAGCTTATCAGTTCACGGAGTGACCCTTGTAATATCGAACTCTTCGTGCTACGTTCCTGGACGCAGAAGGAAACCGAAGGAAGTCGCATCCATGAATTATCGAGACACGAAACCCGCCTTTCAATGACATGACGTAGCAGAACGAGCGGACGAGTTATTGATACAACAATATCGCTCTTTGTTTTATTCATACAGTTTGACCAGTAGTACTGCGAGTGGCTGGATCTATAACCAACAGTGGGTAAGACGGAGAGAGAGAGAGAGAGAGAGAGAGAGAGAGAGCGAGAGAGAGAGAGAGAGAGAGAGAGAGAGAGAGATTGGGACTGCAATGGTTCTCACAGAGAGAGAGAGAGAGAGAGAGAGAGAGAGAGAGAGAGAGAGAGAGTGGGACTGCAATGGTTCTCAGAGAGAGAGACTGCAATGGTTCTCAGAGAGAGAGAGAGAGAGAGAGAGAGAGAGAGAGAGAGAGAGAGAGAGAGAGAGAGAGAGAGAGAGAGAGAGAGATTGCTATTAGCAAAAGGACTGGATGGTAGTGATACCGAAATGGATGAGATCAGTCACTTATCAGAGGAAACGGGTGTGTGATTGTGACGTCATGTAGGAAATGCCAATGAAGCATAATATTGAAGGAGCAATGAAGAGTGAATGAATTGACAGAGGCGTCGTAGTTGCAAAAACAGTTATAATTAACTGCGGGGAATTCAAACCACGCATAAACTGCAGAAACTTAGAAATGAAATATTAGATCTATCTGCGTCCTAACTGTATCCGTTCCCCTTGTGTCAATACCAACCATTGAGACTATGCATCCATGCCCCGGTCTACCTCAAAATCCAAAGGCACTTTGTTGGTCCCTCGGCTCCTGTCCCTCAAAATCTAATTCACAGCCATCTGCATCATGCACATATGCAAACAAACATGGCTGAATGCATACTACGTGACCTTCGTTCTTGACTGGGGTAAATGACAGCGAATAGATGACTGCCAATTAATACGGACTAGTCTCCGTCGTTGCCTCATTGTTTTAGACTGTTGTGACTTACCTGAGAGGAGAGAGAGAGAGAGAGAGAGAGAGAGAGAGGAGAGAGAGAGAGAGAGAGAGAGAGAGAGAGAGAGAGCATTACTCATTAGGAAGAAAGATATTTTGAAGATCAGGAGAGGTATCTGTGAACAGGAAGTCGTAAACTACAATAAGATGTAGGTCCCGTTGCTAGGTAACCAATTGGTTCTTAGCCACGTAAAATAAGTCTATTCCTTCGGGCCAGCCCCTAGGAGAGCTGTTAATCAGCTCAGTGGTCTGGTTAAACTAAGGTATACTTAACTTTTTTTTCTGCCAGGTGTATCCTGATCTAAGTCATAAGAAGTCATTCGTTCCCAGTGGCTGAATTTTTGTCAACTAGTTCTTTCCATGATGAATACCTGTACTCTAATTACCCAGAGTATGCGTGTTCTCTCAAATACACGTATCAGGTGATAGTTATATAAAGTCTAAATGCCTTTACGGTTTTAATCAAGCAAAGCAAACATTTATCAGCGATGATAATCTTCTAAACAGACGTTTTGAATGAGGACGAAGAAAATAATAAGAAAGATGACAGCTTTACAGTCGAAGCCATGGCGTACCTTTTACCAGGGCCCTGCGAATTTATTTCAGTTAACAGTTAAATTGTTTTCATTCTCCCTTTTCCGTTCCTTCGGCCACTCGGGCGCAGCAGCAAAAGCAGCTCAAATGGAGGATCTCATTATAGTTGAATTCATAGCTTCTTATTGAAATTCAAATATGGCCTTAAGTGATGTATTTCGATTTTTGTCTTTTTAATGTAAATGGTAAAAACTGGATTGTTAAGAATATTTTCTCCTACCTCTCTCTCTCTCTCTCTCTCTCTCTCTCTCTCTCTCTCTCTCTCTCTCTCTCTCTCTCTATATATATATATATAATATATATATATAATATAATATATATTTATATATATGTACATAATGTGTGTGTATGTATGTTTAATTTCTACCATGTGAATAACAACGTGATGGAATATATAAAAAAGGTAAATTACTAATGTCCTCCATCTTTCCTCGTTGGCAATATTTACTCTGTAATTATATATATATATATATATATATATATATATATATATATATATATATATATATATATATATATATATATACACATATATACATATGTGTGTGTATGTATGTATATACGTATATATATGATTATAATCACTTTTGTATATATACACACACATATATATATATATATATATATATATATATATATATATATATATATATATATATATATATATATACGCATACATACGAACTTTTGTTGCTTGTACAAGTATTTTCTTGTTTCCACAAAACTCCTTCAGTATCGAATTCAATAAACCTTGGAAACACTTACACCTAAAGGAAAAAATAATTATTGAGTTTATCCGAACAGGATTCGAACCAGGGAAGTTGGTTTAGATACAGTGACAGTCAGCTGACTATGACCATTTGGCTATCAAAAGCAACGAAAGTTGACATCGGATTTCCTGTTGAAATCAGAGTGTATTTACATCATATACACGCAAGACTTTCTATATGCATAAATATGAAGCCACAAAAATCAGCTATCATGGTGGAGATGGGACGACAAGATTTTAAGTACAGAAGCTAAACTCGACAGTCGATAACAACTTTTTTCTCTCTCTTGATAGCCGAATGGTCAAAGTCAACTCTCTATCATTAAATCTGAACTTAAGGCTGAGGTTTGAATCCCGACCTGGCAGAGTACAGTATTTTTTCAAAGTATAGCGAATTCGATTTTAAATGGTATCTGTGGCTTAACATATATATATATATATATATATATATATATATATATATATATATATATATATATATATATATATATATATGTATATATATATATATATACACATACATATACATATATACGTGCATCTATATGTATATATATAATATGTGTGTGTGTACGTATGTATGTGCGTGTGTGTGTATGTTTTTGCATGTGAGTTGCAAGCTGGTTTCGGACACGCTACCAAACACAGTCTAGAATAAAGATATCAGTTTTATTCTTATACAAGGCAACAATGTGATGCCTGAACTTTCATCGGAATAGATTTCCAATACAAATACTCATTGACTCTGAATAAATTATGTATTTCTGCCACTGACTAGTTGTGAAATAAATAAAAAATGAGATGTTATTGACCTCACTAATATTCCTTCCCGCGGTCAATTGAAAAAAAAAAAAAACACCTAAAAATATAACCTAAGTAGGCATTCTTTCAGAAACAGGCCCCGAAATATGGTTGATATCTTCGCCCCTTGAAATATTTTTTTCGCTGACCTTGTATTATTCATGTGTTTAAGCATGAAGAACAGCTGTTGAAGGAAAGGCTTTCGACAACCGCTAGGTCAAGTTATTCATGAAATGTGTCCGTTGTTTCATAACAAACGAGATGACGCTTATGGTAAATCATAAACACTTTCTTTACGTTTAGTCCCTTGGAATCTACGCTTTCTAAACGTTACGTTAATCACAAAATCGCCTGAAGCTACTGTATATTCCTGCCTGTGGCTTCTTTCTCCCTCATTGTGGCTGTACCCCGTATTGACACAGCAGGGAAACTCATTGTTTCTATCCTTGAGTACTGAGAATATATTTGGTCATTCTAGACGTAGCCCATTTTAATTTCCTGGCACTGTAAGCCCACCAGATTAACGCTACCTTTTTAGACATCACCCCGTAGGGAGGTAGTGCCGTCAGTGCACCTCATGCGGTGCACTGTAGGCATTACTTAAGGTTCTTTGCGGCGTGCTTTCGGTCCCTATAGCTGCAACCTCTTTCATTCCGTTTGTTGTACCTCCGTTCATATTCTCTTTTTCCATCTTACTTTCCACCCTCTCCTAACAATTGATTCATGGTGCAACCGCGAGGTTTTCCTCCTGTTACACCTTTCAGACTTTTACTGTCAATTTCCGTTTCAGCGCTGAGTGGCCTCATTGGTTCCAGTGCTTGGCCTTTGGCCTAAATACCATATATTCAACTAAAGGCATCAGTCGTTAACGCACCTATTCGACAGATTATGAAGAAACACATCAAGTTCCCCAAATCTAGCTAATTAAATTCCTGAATCTAAACTGGCACTGGTTTCCTACCTATTGCTTCATTTGATACAAAGCAGCTCTTTAAAGTCAGTCTTTTTTTTTTTTTTTTACTGCAATGAGACTTGAGTAAGGCACTCATTGTTAGAATTGACTCTAAGAAAGAAAGGAGGTGAGGAATAGATGGATTTCTTTGCTAGGATGGTGACAAATCTATTAAAATCAAAGGCAAAGATGAAATACAGGAGTTCATAGTCTAAAGACTAGACATATGCAGAACTGATTAAATTTGGTGCATCTCGATTTCCGGTCTCTCATTAGGAATGTGTGGAAATGTGGTAATAGGAAATATGAAGTTCCTTTTATACCGCACCGATGTATTGTCTAGAAGCTATAGATAGTAATGCCTAGCCCATAGGTCCTCAACCTCCTAAGGATTACTGTGAGGACCAACGGTTTTCTAAGTGATTACTAATCTAAAAATCCATCAGAGGCTTTCTGTTACTAGCATACAAGATTCTCAAATAAAACTTCTATAACAAAACTTGCTCATAATGATTATAGATGCGTAAGGGCATACCGAGATAACATGTTGTCTTCAAGTAATATATTCTTGAATGCACCGAATTTGTATTGATGCCAATAAACAAGGAAAACTAACCATTTTTTTAACAAAATTTCCAGATAAACCGCAGAGTTTTGCAAAAGGCCTTCTGTATTACGTTAAATAATGACAAATAAAGCAAGATGCACAAATAACCATGAACAAGATCTGTGTCTCATTGTATCCATGATTCCATACAGTACAAAATATGTTTGCTTTTAGCATGTTTCTTTTGCTTTTTTCAAATAAAAAACAGCATAGTAAAAGCAGTAATTCTCCTTGGAAGAAACGTAAAAAGCAAAATTTTGGAAATAAAACTTTTATCAAATAAACGACACCAGTTTTAAACAGAGATCGCGCGGGAAATTGTAGTAGATTCTTTGAACATTTATGATACACATCTCACAGCGCGGTCCAGATGTAATGTAAGTCCCTTTGAATAACATATGGCTCATAACATTTAGGATTTTGTGGTAAAGAGGAAAAGAAAAACGAAAGAAAATACAACTCTTGCTGCAAATGAAACCAAAGTTAAGAAATTTTATTTAAAAAAAGGATCATTTTATAAAGATAACTGTTCCCTACAGGGGGTAATCCCCGGAATCCCAATCATCGAAATTAAGTGAAGATTACCCAAGAGAAATTTATTAATGGCGCAGTTACTGTACCTTAGAGAAATTATAAAGTTAACAATATTACTTAGCAAATCTAAAAAAGAAAAATTCAAATAATAAAAATATTATAAAATGAATACTGGCATTAGTGCATATGTATTTATAGTTAGTTCTGCTCGGGAACTAGCCATCAACGAGTTCGTAGGGTACGATTATTAAAAGGCGTAAGTCGAAATGCGGTAACGCCGCTTGTTGTTTGAAGTACCAGTTGTTGATATAATTAGACCCAACCACGGCATTATTACCATCATACACTGGCCTTTTCAGTTCCTCTCTGGTCTCCAGAATCCTGGGATGTGATGGAATTAAAATGTAACACAAAGTTGTTAGCTGCGATGAATTTTTAAAGCACCAAAAATTCTCGTCACGAAGCGAAATTCTTTGGCCCTGCTCCAAACCCCATTTTTTATTTCAATTCTTGGAATTCGAGAACGAGGTAAGATCGTTTTGAAGTTTGTAAATAAACCGAAACACTGACTCACTATGAGGCATATACCCACCCACTCTCTCATATCCCATCCCATTCCTATCGCTCTTTCCCTTTTTTCTTCTCCCTCTCTCTCATCTCTCCCCGTCCTTTTCCCTTCCCCCTCCACCCTTTACCTTCGAATCTCCCACCCACGCAAATCCTTCGAAGATGTCTGCATGCAGGTGCCTTTCCGCATTAAGCATCCTTTCATCTAATCAGATCAGCCAATAACGACGGGACACGTGGAGATACCTAATTGGTCACTTGATATTAATGAATGACGTCCCGTTAGCCATCCAATCACAAAGTGACACGAAGAGCTTCCTACATGGTGATTCGATATTAATGAATGGCGTCACGATCCTCAGATTCCAATTCTCGTCTGATACGTGTACGTTATCTTGGAAATTATATTTCTCTTAACAGCCAAGAGCTCTTATGCTAAGAATAATAGTTATTCCCTTAAACTACGGGAACAATATTAGTTAGAAACTCTAATTTTATTTTTAAAAATCCACATGAACTATTATAGTTTAGATTTTATTCAGACTTCATTGCCAGATGATAACTTCCATGATAATGATTTATAACCTGTAGTTTAAATTCTGTAAGTTTCAGCTTTTTCTACTTCTTGGAAGCTAAAACAAATGACGTCTAAGTCTCTCTTTTTTTTTAACATTTTTAAGTAATGACTTGATTTTTAGATGACTTTTTCTAGTTACTGCTGCTACATCTTTGAAAGTGTTCAGTTACTGCTGCTATTCTGTTTTACTAAATGGCGTCACAGCCTTTAAAGCACTGTCTTCCTCCTTTTAAGACGGCAAGCACCCAGTGGCTTTCTGGGTAATTTTGAAAGCACCACTCTAATATTTTTCAAATACAAAACAGTCTAATTAGTAAGGCTTACTTCGGTTCCCATGAAAACTTCAGATTGCATGATCAGACGGTACACAACTCAGATATTTATTGAGACGTTATTAGCGGTTACAAAATTTGCATGCTACATATACTCACTGGGAGAGTTTGATTTAATATTGAGTAATATACTAGAAAAACTAATACGATTTTCGAAAAAATTTTGCAAATTAATTGAATGATTTTGCAAAGGACTTACGCTATATCAAATACTGACAAGTAAAATAAGTTGCACAGAATCTATGTCACCAGCCGACAGCATCTTACAGAATCTATACTGACGATCACAGAGAAAATTCTAAAACCCAGGTATTTTAATTAACAAGTAGCTGCAGTGAAAAAAGTTATCACCAGCCATATCACCTTTACATTCCCCCCTCCTGGGGAACTGTTTTAGTAAGAGCAGACCTCTATGATGACAGATACCTAACAGAATTTAAGATGGAGAGGTATGATGTTTAGGTCCAAAGCCGTGACAATGACCCTAGACGGCCCATAGGATTAGGCAGAAAAAGACGTTCCTTACAACGTGAATTCCTATCGTTTGGTATGAGTTTGTACCAGTTCTTTTTATTCATCATATATATTCTGCTTTCATGCATCTTATCTAGGGCTCTAATATATAGATTTGAGCAACTTACCTTCACCTTCACTTCAACCAAATAATGACCAGACATACCTCCAGTCTCCTCTTCTCACTATTGTACCAGTCAACCTGCATATTCATCTACTTTGTAGTAACACATAATCCAGTAAACTATTTTCCTCACCATTTTATCTTTCCTAAATGTACTAATGAATGTTCTTATTCGAAACCATGTATCTCCAGCAATCAAAGCTGTTTCCAAAATAAATTCCAAAAGACTCATAACTCTGATCTACTAAAGGGTATCCACGCTTACCAGCAATGCCACCTTCTGTTACTAACATTTGCAGACCATCTTTTTCAGTCACAACCACTCTTTCATACTCTCCAAACTCAAGCAACCACAGACTCATTTAGACTCTCAAAAGAAATCAGCTTCCACTCCTTTTTTTTTATATATATATTCCTGGACCACATACTCTATCATAATAACCTTTTCTCCTGCCTCACTTTTACCCATACAGTCCACGATCAAATGCAACTGTACACTTCCACCTGTCCCCCAGAGTATCAGAGTATATATATATATATACTCGTGTATATATATATATATATATATATATATATATATATATATATATATATATATATATATATATATATATATATATATATAATATACAGTATATATATACATAATATGTATGTATGTATATATTCAGAAAGAGAGTAAGAAAGAGAATGAGAGAGAGCGAGTTGGCAAACTAGTGGCATCTTTAATCTTTCGACAACCCTTCTTTTAGTTTACTATACTTGAGGTATGCATGCATATATATATGTATATATGTATATACATATATATATATATATATATATATATATATATATATATATATATATATATATATATATATATATATGTGTGTGTGTGTGTGTGTGTGTGTGTGTGTGTGTACGTGTTTGACTTACAAGGGCAGCAGGACCACTCATCTTCTGTGTTACTTAATATCTTTGGATATGGATATAGTTACCTCTGAAGGCCTCGAAATGAAAAAGAAAATGAATGAGGGAATTCTCCATTCGAGCGAAATGAGAACCCGTCTGGGAACGAAACTGTGTTCATTCAAAAATAATTTCGGGTTTCAAGGGTTTCGGGGGAAGCCAGATCCACCAATAATATCAAAAAACAGAAAAGTTGAAGGGACATTGTATCCATTACAAGACATGGGATTGGTGAATTTGTCCAGTAGAGCGTGAGAGGTATGTCTGAACGAGGGAAGACATTAAATGAAATTGGAAAAAGTAATCATTTCTCTTTTGTATTAGGAGAGAGTGACAGAGGACAGTACAAGAATTGCTTGAAAGCAATATTACTTTTGCATACCGGATAAGTTGGGAAGTAGTTCTTTGACGAAGTTAAACGACAGAAGATAATGATAATAAAGAGCTGTGGGTGTACACAAGGTAGAAGATTTGGTGATCGGGTGCTTGTTGTGAGAAACGGGGGCCGGGGGCGGGGGGAACTTTGAGGATCATGCAACGGCAGAGAGAAAGATTTTTGTAGAATTGAGAGGGGCCATGAAGGGACTGCTGAGGATGTATGGTGAAGAGGGAGACCTGTTAAGAGTAATAGAAGTTTATTTGGCAAAAACAAATCATAATATTATACCGGAGAGCGACTAGCTTGGCATAACGCTAGGCATCAGAAATGTGCTACAGCATTATGTCTGTTGAATAACGTCTGTGGAAGAAGTGACAAGGGAATTTGGTAGAAGGCAAAGAGACTTGAATGCAAGAACGTGAGATATGATAGGAAGTGCATGGAACGGAAAAAGGGATCATTAGTGAACTGTTGAGTTCTACTTGCAGGTGACAGCGTTAGTTTGTGATAGTGAAGAGAAACTGCAAGCTGAAAGCGTCTGAAACTGTCTTTGAGAGGAGAAAAATAAAATGGAATGGTAATAAGACGAGAATTGTGATAAATAAAAGGATCCAGCAATATGGTCACGAATGTTTGTGCGGATAATAGAAGGGTTTGGAGACAAAGTGTTTACGGAACGATATGGGATTTTTGGATGTGAAGTGTAAAAGTTGAACGCAAATGAAAGGAAAAAGTTGCTTATGAACTTTATGCAAAGTAAAATGCTGGATAAGATTAGAACTGTAGAGATACGATGAGTGAAGATGTAACAAGAATGAAAAGATGAATAAACGATTTAATGTCATTTTGTCATGAACGAGAAACAAAGAAAGAGGTAAAGAAGACAACAGTAACAAACAGTATAACAAAAAAAAAAAAAAAAAGTCTCACACACTACGAGAGACTGACGAAATCAGAGACAGAACTTCTGCCGCTCGAAACTAGTGAATTCTTACGAACTGTGATTGACGTCTGTCGAAAAATGCAACAGCTTCCTCGGTGCCGCTGCCGGCGGCTCGAATCAATCACTTGTCAGCGTCTTCTGTTCTCAACTCACCTTTTTAGGTTCGAAATAGATGAATCTTTCATTGCTCAGGAGACTTCAACAGATAGACATTCACACAGACGCAAAAGCGATAGAAATACGACTACAAATGCAGAAAAATCTAAATAATCCTTCCAGTAGGAATTTCTAGAGCGATGATTGCCACTGAGCGTCGTGTCTTGATAGGCAAACTTTTTAAGACAGAACTTCTGCTAAACGTTCCGGGATCCTTTTCGTTAAGTAAGGTAACTGACAGTTTCCAGATCTAAAGATCGGTAATTTTAACTTTAACTTCAATAATTTTTTTTTTTTTTTGCACTTTTTGGCTAGTTTTTTGTTATCAAAGTAATTTATGCTTTTGTTTTTACATTGCCATTTTGCGAGTGGTTTTAGGGACGAAAATTTTAACATTTGTTTTCTCATCAAAGTTTCTGAGGGCTTTATAGATGATGCGGTTCTTGGTATGAGAGAGAGAGAGAGAGAGAGAGAGAGAGAGAGAGAGAGAGAGAGAGACCAACAATACTACTGAGAAAAACTATAAATAGTTACCTCGGCAAACAAATTTGTAGTTAACAATGGTTTGGTCTTCCTCAGTGCATGTGGGTAAACAAAATATCTCGAGAACGGGGGAGCCGATTTGGAGGAATCTTGGTGAAGGCATGCATTGTTTAACTCCCTCCCCCCAACCCCCCCCCCCCCCCCCCCGCCACCACCTCCCTCCCCAACGCCAATATTCCACTTTTTGTGATGCTGATTTATCATCATCGAAACCACCTCGCCCATTTCATTAGGATAATAATTACCTGTATAACATTTTAATGTAAATTACGTCATCTGTAAACGCGCGTGATTCCTTTTAGATAACTGCGATTAACCGACTCCATTAGACGAACATACGCTTTTTGCTATATATACTTCTAAATGCGTCCAAGAATCACTTCACTAGCTGCGCATGCGCCAATACCGCAAAGACTCCTACAGTTCTCACACGTGAATTGCGGTTTTACCTTCGCAAAGCTCCGTATTACCAATATTCATTTTAACGTATGCCAAGGAGTGTATTTTCTCCGTTGCGTTTGTTTGTTTTCCCCTGTGTATGTGCGTTAGTTTGTTCGTTTATGATGTCGTGCGTAAGGTTAGGAATAAGTTTTCAAGAAACATTTACCGAAACCGGAACCACGGTCACCATTATCTCAATGAAAGCGACACCCGGAGCTTCAGGCGATCCTTTATTCAAAGCCAACTAAACACCACCAGTAATAATAATAATAATAATAATAATAATAATAATAATAATAATAATAATAATAATAAGAGCATTTGGAAACCACAAATTAAGGCCAAGGCTGAGTAATCCACCTCTAGGTGGTCCTTTCTCCTCATTGTCCCTCAAAGTTCCATTACTGTCTCTTATCATTTGTAGCCAGTCCTTGGCCTCAATTTATGGTTTCCATATGCTCTTATTATTATTATTATTATTATTATTATTATTATTATTATTATTATTATTATTACTGGCGGTTAGCTGGCGTTTAGAGAGGATCTCCAAAGCTCTGGGAATTACATTTATCGCGGGCCGAGAGATAGTGCGGGTGTCAATTTGTATATGTAAGTAGAAGACTCTTTACACACGTAATTTTGAAATTGACAGCTGTATCAGTTGCATTTAATTTATAAAGAGGTTTCTTTACTTCCTAACTATTGCTTTTACAGGGTTACTAAACCCTGCCGATAACTCGCCGATGTTTGGCGAGGGAAACATTTCCAAAGAATGGCCAACATCGGCGGGTTACTAGCAGAATGCAGTTATCCTGAAAGAGCAATTATTAGAAAGAAAGAGAAAACTCTATTTAAACCGAATGCAGCTGATGCAGCTGTCTCTCTCAACATTACTTGCTTAAAAGAGAGCCTCCTATCTAAAATAGACTAATTTACACCAGCCAGACCCTTCAGCCTGCAATGATGGTGACACGGGCAAATTCCTGAGCTGTATGCTAGTATTGCACTAGCCCTGGTTTTTTTGCCATGCCGCTAGGTTAGTTTAGTTTAGATAGGTTAGGTTAGGTTTGGATAGAGTAGCATCTCTAGAGTCATGAGATTATTTCCAAGAAAATTCTATGGTTAGTTTTTAAGGATATGGCGTCCAGCTTGTTTTCAGGGAAAGGTCTCGGTACTCGGTTGCATCTTGGCCACCCGAGCGTAAGAGGATCACTTGTACAAGGTTAACTAGCCACCAGGAGAGAGGAGAACATCGCACGCTTTGTAATAATATAGTGATATTATTATTCTTATAAATCAAATATCAAATGATGCTTCCAAATAATGGGCGATTCCTATAGCGGGTCGTACAGTTAGTTACTCATCATAATAGCTATCAGTAATTGTTCAACAGAAAACGTACCTTTTTCGTCACATGACACCCGTTATTTTAGTTTCCTTTTATTATTTTTTTATCTCTTTACCAGAACAGGAAATCCTTTCTGTAACGATGATACTAAACATGGACGCTGATTGGTATGCCCTTAGATAGACGGTTTACTTTATTTTTTTATACGAAAATAATAAGGTTTAATCTTGCTGTTCAGTAATCATTAATCGTGGCTTGTATAATATTGGCAAAAGTCATCAACGCTCAGCGCAAACGAACTTTCACATACCATTAACCTTCGTCCAAAATTACATTACGTAAGTCCATCGTCATCATAACGACAATTGCGAGGTACACGTAACGGTGTAACGTTCAGTAGAGATTCTCTTATTTGCTGCAGAGTATCTGTATGTTTGCAGGCTCCCTCGGACATTTATACTCATCAGGTATTCTTCTCTGTAAAGCTAAATCACTTGCGTTTCGGCAACTTCCGCCGGTAACTTATAATGTCACGAAAGATAACTTGCATTATCCTTGATCGAGTTACAAGTATGAAAGTTGCCTCCGTTTAGAAGCGATGGATTTGATTGAATGGTAATAATAATAATAACAGTAATAAAAAGGAAAAAAAAAAGTTTTATATGCGGTAAGAATGAGAGAAAAAACCGTTGAATGCACGGGAACTCGAGAATAATGCTGTAAAGAATTACAATAACATCCTCTTTCACCAATTTGTAAAACTTTCTTGACTGATCCAGACTGTGAATAGTCGATGTTATTGGTATTGAATGCCCAGACAAGGATGAGACTGGTATGACATGATTATACAATGTATCGAAAAATTATACATAAGCAATGCACCTCTGGGAAGGCCACTCGCATACTTTATATATATATATATATATATATATATATTATATATATATATATATATATATATATATATATATATATATATAAATATATATATATATATATATATATATATATATATATATATATATATATATATATATATAGAATCTACCTACTGCTCGCCTTTAACCAAATACATATGTAATTGTAATAACCACAAAACCCTCTTAACTTATCTAATTCTTTGCACTTTTTTGGATACACTTATCACTACAAAGCCTGTGACCCAAATATAAGAATATTAAGAAATTCTGGCGACCACAAAAAGGATTCGAACCCGCACCTTGAGTGTGTGGTGCGTGTGTGTGTGCGTATATATATATATATATATATATATATATATATATATATATATATATATATATATATATATATATATATATATATATATATATATATATATATATATATATATATATATATATATATAATATATATATATATATATATATATATATATATATATATATATATATATATATATATATAATATATATATATATATATATATATATATATATATATATATATATATATATATATATATATATATATATATATATATATATATATATATATATATATATATATATATATATATATATATATATATATATATATATATATATATATATATATATATATATATATATATATATATATATATATATATATATATATATATATATATATATATATATATATATATATATATATATATATATATATATATATATATATATATATATATATATATATATGTCCTGGCTGGGTGCTCTGGGCGTGCTCTGGGTAATGTCCTGGCTGGGTGCTTTGGGCAATGCCCTGGCTGGGTGCTCTGGGTAATGTCCTGGCTGGGTGCTTTGGGCAATGTCCTGGCTGGGTGCTCTGGGCAATGTCCTGGCTGGATGCTCTGGGCAATGTTCTGGCTGGGTGCTCTGAGCAATGTCCCAGCTGGGTGCTCTGGGCAATGTTCTGGCTGGGTGCTCTGGGCAATGTCCTGGCTGGGTGCTCTGGGCAATGTCCTGGCTGGGTGTTCTGGGCAATGTTCTGGCTGGATGCTCTGGGCAATGTCCTGGCTGGGTGCTTTGGGGAATGTCCTGGCTGGGTGCTCTGTGCAATGTCCTGGCTGGGTGCTCTGGGCAATGACCTGGCTGGGTGCTCTGGGCAATGTCCTGGCTGGGTGCTCTGGGAGTTAACCAGCAGTGTATCTTGAAAAACGGAAGGATTTCATTTCATTTTTTGTTGGACTTCGGTGTAATTTTTATGGCTTTTGGTTAAGGAGTTTCGAAGCGGATTCTTCTAAATTGTCAGAAAGAAGAGGAATCTGAGCAATAATAATTTAACTGACCATCGAGAGAAGAAGACAATGAAGAACAGCTATTCGGAAGCACTAATCAATATACATACTAAAATAGTCGATTTACAAAAATGACCTGTGCTTTAGGCGGGACTTTGTGTCTCTCTCTCTCTCTCTCTCTCTCTCTCTCTCTCTCTCTCTCTCTCTCTCTCTCTCTCTCTCTATATATATATATATATATATATATATATATATATATGTGTGTGTGTGTGTGTGTGTGTTTGTGTGTGTGTTTTCTTGTTCTGTGGTTCAGTGGATATCAACCTAACGTCACCAGCAAAAGACAAAACATTGATTACAGCGGGAGAAGCGAGTTTGTCCCCGGTGCCTACAAACGCGATTGTGCCTCTGTTGATTTAAGCAATGAAATATGTGCCTGGTTGTTAGTTCATTGTAGTGAGTCGTTGAACTGAATATTGAATATAGAATTTTGACCAGCGGCCAAGCGCTGGGACCTATGAGGTCATTCAGCACTGAAACAGAAATTGACAGTAAAAGGTTTGAAAGGTGTAACAGGAGAAAGTAAGATGGAAGAAAGAGAATATGAAAGGAAGTACAGTAAATGGAATGCAAGGGGTTGCAGCTAGGGGCCGAAGGCACGCTGTAAAGACCTTAAGTAATGCCTACAGTGCACCGCATGAGGTGCACTGACGGCACTAACCCCCTGCGGGATTGTGGTGAGTTTTATCCGAGGTATGAAAGGACACGGAGGTAGCAGCTTATTTTAAGAGGAATTACTGGGAACTGGAAGCTTATAAATCCTAACCACCTTAACCCTCCCTCCACCCCCTATCCCCCCCCACCTCTCTCTCTCTCTCTCTCTCTCTCTCTGAGAGGAAATGGCATACATTAAAAATGTAATCACATTTAAATAAACCTGCTTTGATTGATACACTTAAATTTTCGTTAATAAGGCGACCGACGTACATACCCTACGCTGACTTCTTCATTTATAGCGAAATGGCGATAACCCACTGCCCAGATCCTAAGACGCCCCTATTACTCTTCACTTCAGACCTTTGGAAGCATTTCCATGATTGTATTTTGCCATCTTTTCCCTACATATTTCCCAAATGTTGGTTCTATTTATTTACCTTTAGAATATTTTATTGTTGTTTTGTTTACCTACAAATTTTTGGTTTTGTACCTGTATTTTACTAAACTTCTACCCGTTAGGCTTTCTGTCTCGTAGAAACTGAAGGGTATTTTGAGTAAGCGAGATAAGCATACCAAAGGATAGTGCCATGCAGAATCCTATGAATAATTACAATAAGAATAACTGATTACAATAATGACATTAAATACTGGTACAGATAATGACGAACAAGAAGAGGAACGTGGCGATACTACATAACTGAAACACTGGTAAACTATTCCATCATTAGAGAAATGACATTCTGCGGCCTAAAAGGCGACAAAATATTTTTCATAAGAAAGCGCTAGGCAGAAGGATTGCCGCACTCTGTACTGCCGCTGAGTGTTCTGCCCCCACCGTTTTAATTTCCTAAACAAGTGCCCGCACAGGATTGAATATGTCACTCTGTGAATGATGAAATTTTGCCAGAAATAAATTATGCGTGTTGTTGCTTCATTAGTTTTCTTGTATTTCGTTATAAAAATAACAGTAAATAGCCACAATGACTGAACTTTTCGATTTACTAGTAATTTTTGGGATGTAATTGCTCCTGTAAACATCGAATTCGAACGGCAAACAAACCTTATCTTCTTATGCGGGATTCGATCCTAATTTCGTTGATGCTAACCTCACTTTAAAGATTTAACCTAACCTGTTTGGGTTCGAATTCCACCTGGAAAAGTAAAAGTTTCTTCTTGAATTTCCAGCTCTGATTCACGAACGTCTCCGTGGCTAAATAATAGGAATATATGCGTCAAGTGAATAAGAGCATTAACTCTTTAATAACACCAATAATAATTCTCTGTTAAATCTCCCATAGATCAGTATAAGTGTCAGCGTGTGTGATCCTTGCTGCTATAACATGCGAATATGGTTTAGTCGATTCATAAGCATATAGTACGTATTTCAGAAAAATTGTTACTTCTGTGACCAATGGCTGTGTAATTTATAACATGTTCCAAGTACAAACTTGCCCCTCCTACCCACTTCTCCTATCTCTGTCTCTGCCAGCCTCTCTCTCTCTCTCTCTCTCTCTCTCTCTCTCTCTCTCTCTCTCTCTCTCTCTCTCTCTCTCTCTCTCTCTCTCTCGTTAGATTAAGCGCAAATTTCTCTGTCTGAGAAACTGCCTTTTAATATGAGAATGTAAAATTTCTACTGCTCCAGGTTTAAGTCCTTACCTTTTTCCGTGCACTTGAGATAGAAAATGGAGTGTTCTCTTGTAAAATATAGCCCTGGTATTTAGACTGGCTAAATATATTAAAAGAGCATCAACTACATCATTTTTGCGTCATTTAACATATGAGCAATGGAATGCGCAGAGGCAAATGTTGACGGTAACTTCTGTCAAGTTTTCGCATAAGGACATTGACTGGCAAATCTTCCTTTCAGATCTTTTATCTTTTTTCCTGGGTATGGTTTGATTGGCCGTCACAAGCTTAATCACACTCTACCGATATTAAACCATTTTCTTTTACCTCACGCGATACATCTTTGAAATCTCATTTCTACGGTAATAGTTAATGACATCATATCGTTATTAACGTGTAGCTAAAATCAAATAGGCTGAGGAAAGGGAATTGGAAAATGTGCCTTAATCCCTTTATGCATATGGATATTGCCTTTCATTTT
>JANJGK010000018.1:42506490-42523990 GCA_039081455.1 Macrobrachium rosenbergii | reverse complement strand
TATTTTTTTGTTTACGCAGTCAGAATGTGTATGTATCTGTCGATTCCGCAAATTTTCCGAAATCAAATTTTTATTGTTATAAGCGATGAAGGATACTGTCAAGGCAGCCAAAATCTAGAGTACATATTACAAAAAATACTGGGCCAAAAAATGCTGGGCAAATAATCAGAACAACCATAATAAAGATACTTTTTGTAATTAGTATGACGTAAATGTTTGGAGCTCGCCAGCTTGTATAGGAATTTTATTTTTGGGTATTGCGTGGGTATTATTAAAATGCACACACTGTGCACATATGTGAGCATTTAGCACATACAGAAAGTCTCCCAGGGGAATCTTTTGCCCTCCCCCGCCGTGTGTTCCCAGTCGGTAAAACCTATCCCTCCTTTTAGTTTCTTGGCCGAGAAAAATGAGCTGGAATCAAGAGATCGAGAGGATACTGGCAACCATAGGTGAGACTTTCAAATCACGCCAGGGCGCTACTAGGTCTATATGAGCAGTATCACACTGTGTCATGAAGTTAGCAAAGGTAACTTTGAAGAGCAATTTTACGAAACTTTACGGGGAGCTGGAATGCATCCCTGAATTGCTCAACATATGATAGCTGCGCCAGTGGTTCCTAAAGGGTGTTCAACGGCACCAGAAGGTACCGTATGATCGACTAACGGTACCGCAGTGTTTGATGGAAAAATAAATAATAAAAAACCATAGAAAATTTGTCCTTTTCTTGTATGATCGATTCTCTTTCTCATCGCCGGTATCAGAGAAGGCCAGGAACCACTGCCATAAACACAAATTTATATCTTTACCTAAACATCTTGAGTTTTTTTTTTTTTTTTTTTTAAGGAAAGGCGTGTTTATAAAAATAGAACGCAAAAATCTGTCTTCGAAGTGTAACCAACAAACGCATTTTTTTGCGTTTTGGCATCCGTGTGTTCAACACTCATATTCAGTACACAAGTACTCTAACTGCTATACAATTACATTATAATTGTCATTCATTTTACGCTGATTTTTGCGGCAACAGAGTAAAACCGAGTACTTTTCATTTCCAATGTATTAAAGGAAAATGTTTTGTCACAGTGACATTTAATCTAATAAAGAATACTGACAAACACGGCTCTTTTTAATAAGGGTGCTGAGGACTTCTGAAAGATCTGCCGGAAGTGCCTTGAGATAGAGTAGGCTGGGAACCACACCACATGAAATCTTCGGATGTTTCTGAATTCTCGTGTAGTGTGTGAATGTGACCATTCGACCTTGCGACCTGATTTACAAAAGGTTATGTCTTTCTTGTACGCAAACTCTGACACAAACCAACATACATACACGCACATATATCCATGCGTGCATTACTGTGTATGAGAGCAGTATGAATAAATGACCAGTATACATATCTCTCTACACAGTTATATTCTCTATGTAGGTCCAGATACGGAGATATATTCTTCATTTTTTATTGCCTCATTGATTTCTGTGGCCTACTTTTTCGCTCGAAGTTTAAGCCTATCTGAAGGTCGAGAATGGAATGACATCACCTGGCCGAAGGTCGTTTTACTACAAGACCTTAAACTTCAATGACATTCAAATGTCACGCTCGTATATACGAACCAGCTTTAATTTAGAGAGTCTGCTCCGTCTGCCATGAAAGTATAAAATCAATATGGCGGCCAGTGCGATGCCAATCCACTTGTTGGTAGGTGTTAGGATGCTCTCTCTCTCTCTCTCTCTCTCTCTCTCTCTCTCTCTCTCTCTCTCTCCCGCAGGATTTTGACATTTGATGCATGGGACCTCGGCTCTTCTGGCATTAAGCTGTGGCTGAGCAATTGAATAATTCAGACAGGTGTTTTATCACCTTCTCTGCAGGCTCGGTACTGCGTCTTCCGTTGTAGACCCTGCTGCCTTCATCTGGATGACAGTCACAGACTTTTATCCTTATCCGATTATCCTTCAGTCAAACCCAGTGCATTAAGCAATAAACAAATCTACGTAGGTTTTTCTGGTGGAGGTTTCATTTAATGTAGATGACCCACGACAAAACATTTATCGACGACGTATGTCTGCAAAAGAGCTACCAGTGAGTTAAATGCCATTTTCCATAAGCTTCTAAAACGACAATTTAACTGAAGCATTCGGAAATGTAGGTTTTAGTATATCATGAGTCTTTAGAACAACAGGAAGAGGAAAGTACACCAGATATCTGGGCAAGAGTCAGAGTATTTTCTATATCACACCGACGTGTAAAAACATAATGAACGAATTACTAACGATTGATTATTTGATGAATTCGCTAACAATGCCCCTGGAAATGTCGCATCGTCGCAGTCCATTACTTGATTTCAGCTGTCAGCTGCTATCGTGTTCGAACAAAAAGGAAGAAGGTCAAGAATCAGTGGGAATTGCGTTTGACTATCATTCCCGGAACATGTTTATGTAACTCGTTCGTCATTAAATTGTGATTACCACTTCGATATCCGGTCCTCTCTGTATTGGTATGAAAATTCTCAATATAATGAAACCACAATACTTTCAAGTACAAAGCAAAATACATGTTACACTCCAACTTGTGGCACGTAATTCTCTCTTCTCTCTCTCTCTCTCTCTCTCTCTCTCTCTCTCTCTCTCTCTCTCTCTCTCTCTCTCTCTCTCTCTCTCTCTCTGTGGCCATCGTTGCGTAACAGCGCCGCCATTCTCGTCTCGCAGCCCAAGAAACCGTACTCGATCCCCGGGCTGAACTTGAAAAGATACGGTTTGATTGCATTCCTTTAAAAGTCCAATATGCCTTTGCCGAACTCTTCAGTAAATTGCGTAACTAGCCTTTAGCTGATCGGCGTTAGTTGTAGCTCCTACGAGAGAGAGAGAGAGAGAGAGAGAGAGAGAGAGAGAGAGAGAGAGAGAGAGAGAGAGAGAGAGAGAGAGAGAGAGAGAGAGAAACAAAATCACAGGTGTTTCAGTATTCTGTCAGCTAAAAACAAGATTCTCAGGTAAGTAATACTCATTCCACCTGCGTCTGGCATTCATAGGGCATTCATAAGATTTTTTTTTATCTTCTTTAGTGTCTTCAGATTCAGTATCTAAATGCTTGAACTATAATTTGGTGGTTATGGGTGGTACAGCTAAAATTCTTAAGTTTCATAAAAAAAAATAAGTTCCTAAAAAGAAGACAAATTTTTTGTGGGATTAAAAGAATAAATAAATTTAGATTAACTGTGTGTGGATCTATTTGTTTTAATGTGTGCAAAATTCCGCTGAGGTGTTTATTTTAGCATAAAATGAGATATATTAACGTAAATGACTTAAGCAACAAAATTTTACCTTTTGAGAAAAACAATAATAATTTTTATTTGACTTCTTATAGTACAGCGCTTAGATAAATTACAAAAACGAATTCAAGAAAGCATATCATCTTAAGATATTATTTCATATATTATAAGATAACTTAAGCCTATGATTAATGACTTAACACGAATGACAAAAAAAAAAAAAAAATTGTCTTTAACAAAAAGAATGTAGTATACCATCCATTACTCCGTTTTCTTTGATTTCGTACCAGACGCCCGAATGAAAACGACGACAGCCATAACAGTGCCATGATTAAAAGGAATGAGATTTCATGCTGCATTTTCTTTGTCTCTATAAGGACTTTAATATTTATAGTAAGTATAGAAGTTTATCAAGATTCTTCCGGACTACCATATGCTTCATTAGTTTTATAGAGGTGCTGATAAACCTGTAGACCAAATTTACAATTTAGCCAGGATGGTTGTTCTTAGCGGGAAACCATGAAAAATTGAAAAGCTTGTAGATTAAACTGTTACTGATAGTCATCATAGATGTCCTTAACGGGAAACAAAAGTGTATGTAATAAGATGCCTTTTTTTTATGGATTCACCTGGGAAAGAAAACTACAGACCGACAAAGATTTTTAAAGAAATGGGACAGAGTTGTATCATTATCACAGTAATCAGGCCCAAAATATCATACGGCAAAATTGGGCAGAATTTTAGATTTTACATTTATTGTAGATCTTACTAAATGTTCTTATCAAGTAGTGTAGGACAAAACAATGCGGTATTGGTTAGTGGTTTTGAAGATGTATGGAATAAATCCGGAATATATGCTGGTCGGCCTGTTAATATAGGCTTTTCACGAAACACGTACAGAAGAAGGACCAGTGTTTTCACTTGATACATATGATAATAAAAACAAGTAAAAAATGCACCGAAGTTTCTTCGGCGCAATCGAGTTTTCTGTCCGGTGGTGGCCTCAGCCACGGCCCACAAAACTCTTAGCCGCGTCTCATGAAACTCAGCCACCGCGGTCCGGTGGTGGCCTATGTTGTTGGTACCTATAGCGCTGCCAGAAGTACGATTATAGCTAACTTTAACCTTAAATAAAATAAAGAAAAACTACTGAGTTTAGAGGGCTGCAATCTGGTAAGTTTGATAATTGGAGGGTGGATGATCAACACACCAATTTGCAGCCCTCTAGCCTCAGTAGTTTTTAAGATCTGAGGGCGGACGGACAGACAAAGCCGGCACAACAGTTTTCTTTAATACGGATATATATATATACACACACACACACACACACACACATATATATATATATATATATATATATATATATATATATATATATATATATATATATATATATATATATATATATATATATATATATATAGCGCGTGCATGTGTGTGTTTTCTCGCGCGGTGTTTGTGCACGCTAATTCAAACGATTCCCACGAAAGGAATCTGTTTGTATTAGTCAGTCAACAGGTCGATGTTCCCAATTATATATCAGTCTGTCTTGTTCATTACTGAAGAAAACTTCGCTCTCCATTCTGGCATTTTCTGTCCAGTAATTATGTTTCTTCGCGTTCATAGTTTCCAAAGTTAGCGCGAGGGCAAAAACGTCGATGGCATTTTTCTGACACATCAAAATTTCTGGACAAAATAAGTATATATATATATATATATATATATATATATATATATATATATATATATATATATATATATATATATATATATATATATATATATATATATATATATATATATATATATATATATATATATATATATATATATCCAGATTTCCACGCTTTTGGGATAGTTTTTAAAAAGTTGCACATTACAGATACCGTTACAGCTGAGTTCATCTCCAGTATTTTCTTTTAGAAAATCTCAAATATCAGAGAAACTCAAAAGGACTGACATACTCCATTTCATACCGTTTCATTGCACTGAAGGAATGGTGTGTGAAAAAAGAAAACTACAAAATCATTCATTCTTTTATAAATTCCTGTGCATCCTCAAAGGAAGTAGCAAAGACTGCGATGCTTTATTATGCATAGTTTGACAGATCTATGGAATAAGTGTACAACTAAATTTGAAAGTTATTGGATGGATGGATTTTAAGAAATACAGAACAGTAAACGCTTGCTTTGTGGAAACCAGAAATAAACAGTGGAAATATTTTAAAATACGGCGTGAATAAGTCAGTTGTTTTTCGAGATATTCCCATTCACCTATATCTGCATCGGAATTTGTTATCATATGTTGTCAGTTTGACATTTCATTGCAACGGTTTCATTTGCAAAATTATCATATGCGGGTCAAAAAGATGCAATATCTGAAGCACACCTGTAAGAGTAATTAAAAGTTTTAAAACTAATTGTGGTATTATCTTTTTAAAGTATCTATATTGATAATTTCAAATACTGTAGATGGATTTCAACTTTCAAGTAAAAACGGAAAAGTATACCTTAATTTTGAAATTAAGGGGGGATGCCACAGTTTCCACAAATTTTGCAGATCATTCCACTTTCTCTCTCTCTCTCTCTCTCTCTCTCTCTCTCTCTCTCTCTCTCTCTCTCTCTCTCTCTCTCTCTCTCTCTCTCTCTCTCGGGTTCTGTAACACTCCAATTCGATTCTCACACGTGTCCAAAAGCAATTACCCAAGGACTCATCAATAATTTCTAAGACGAAGAAATGTCAGCTTATCTGGCTTGTTCGTAAGAGTATTAGCCAGTCCGCTATTGGTTTGGGACATTGATCGCTATCGACCCTGAGCCAAGAGTCGAAATTACTACGTCATAAATGTCTACGCTGTGTCCGTGTAGACGACGCAGCGCCGGCAGAAACAGCCGGGATGCTTTCGTCTATAATCTCCAAATGCCATTTCGCCGAAGAAGTGAAAATTTCTCTTTTGAGGCGAAGGTCAGTCGAACACCGATTGACGCGGAAATTCAATTCCCAGGTTTTTCGAGTTGACCAAAGGATCAACTTCTTATGTTTCCATCGATTTCTAAACTGCTTCTTTTTTTTTTTTTTGGATTCCTTGTGTTCTCGTTCCCAAGAAAAACCAAGAAAAGTAACAAGTTACTTTTTACTGCTGATGTATGCTCTGGAAGTTTCTTTTTTACGTAATAATGCAACGTCTGACGGCTGGAGTTTTGTTCGTCGTGTAATATGATCCCAAATGACTCTTTCCTGGGGAAAGCTGTAAAGGTCTCATTATCCTCAGATGTTATATAGACTGAATTACGTCAGTCGGCGACCATATAAATAATATTGTAAAGTCTTTTTTTTTTCTACATGCACACTCAAACCTACTTCCCCTTTACTTTGGCTAATGTTAGTTCACATGCGTTAAATATTAGTTATTGCTCATTAGCTCATTATTATTTTTTTACATATTCAAAATTTCAAGTTGGAAGGATAGCAGAGGTATCTGAGAGGTAAGGGATGGAACATGTCGACAGCAACCGCATAAATAAATAAATAGACATATAAATAAATATATATATATAACTATATATATATATAAGTATACATATATATATATATTTATATATATATATATATATATATATATATATATATATATATATATATATATATATATATATATATATATATAACCCACACAATTATGCTCCCAAACACATTGCTCGTCAACGCAGTACGAACTGAATGATGGAACTTTCGTGAAGCGTTACTCCAAACCACTCATAAACTGTCTGCCAATAACTGGTGTCAATAAAGGCACACTGTAAGCAAACGCAAGTGAAGATACATATTTGTGTTTCTGTACACAAAAACTTTCAAACAATCTACGTGGGTAGCCATCGTGATGTTAGTATATATATATATATATATATATATATATATATATATATATATATATATATATATATATTTATATATATATATATATATATATATATATATATATATATATAGATATATATATAATTGTGCTTATGTGTAATTCTTAAACTGAATTACCTTCCTTTTACAATATAAGACACATATACGTTGCCTAAACAGAATTTCATGGAATCTCATTATTCTCTAATGTCTAAGTTACTCTCGTTATATCAGCAAGCGATTATCTTTCCGTAACTGCATGAATGTTATTAACTAATTTCGTATTGATAAATGATATTGTAATAAGCTCCATATGCTTACTCGAGAACTAAAAAAATCTCTTGCTTCAGTTCCTCTGAAGACAGACATTGGGAATCTCTAACAATGAGAAAACCTTGTGTCATCATTATCATCGCTGAACGAATAAACAAATTTATTTATTTTTTTTATTTTGCTGATAAAAAAGAAAGACTCGATAAACTATCAAAATATGGTTAAGAACTTCCCAAGAAGTGTAATCCCAAGAAAAATCATTCCCAAGAAGTATTAAATCCACGAGCAGTGCGGAAACCTTATTCTTCGTAAAGCTCAGTATTTCTAAGAGACAAGTCCTTTAGGCCAGAGTCCATTTACGTCATGACCATCGGCTCGCGAAGACGTCTTTTTGAAAGGTAACCTTTTAGCAAATAGGTTTCCGTCTCACGTTGACTTCTGCGTGAGTCGTGACTCGGGTGCATAGAAACAGAGGGACCTTGAACATTTTTGCTTTCTTCTTCTCCTTCTTTTTCTTCTTCTCCGTCTTCTTCACCTTCTTCTTCTTCTTCTTCTTCTCTCTCTCTCTCTCTCTCTCTCTCTCTCTCTCTCTCTCTCTCTCTCTCTCTCTCTCTCTCTCTCTCTCTCTCTCTCTTTGTAGCTTCATGTTCAAATGGTAAAAGTCTACTTGAAACAAGTATCACTTTTACCATATCTCTCCATCTTCTTCTTCTTTTTCTTCTTCTTCTTCTTCTTCTCTCTCTCTCTCTCTCTCTCTCTCTCTCTCTCTCTCTCTCTCTCTCTCTCTCTCTCTCTCTCTGTAGCTTCATGTTCAAATGGTAAGAGTCTAATTGAAACAAGTATCACTTTTACCATATCTCTCCATCTTCTTCTCTTTTTCCTTCATCCTCGTCTTCTTCTCTCTCTCTCTCTCTCTCTCTCTCTCTCTCTCTCTCTCTCTCTCTCTCTCTCTGTAGCTCCATGTTCAAATGGTAAAAGTCTACTTGAAACAAGTATCACTTTTACCATATCTCTCCATCTTCTCCTTCACCTTCTCTCTCTCTCTCTCTCTCTCTCTCTCTCTCTCTCTCTCTCTCTCTCTCTCTCTCTCTCTCTCTCTCTCTCTGTAGCTTCATGTTCAAATGGTAAAAGTCTTCTTGAAACAAAGACAAGATTATGCCAGGAGGCTGAAACAACGTCATTGATAGTAAAGGAATCTCGAAGAGGCATCACAGATACTCGCCATGCTTGTGCATACTACGAAATTCTACAATGCAATTCCGCCGTCATGGATTTTTCTTTTTAGACTGGAATTTTCCGTCACTTTCGGGAGCCTACTGTAACATTAAGGTGAATTAACCGGAAGTAAAGCATTCTATATTTTGTGTAACCATGATGTGACCACCTTCATTGATTGGTATTTGTTTCGTGGGTCTATAAGAAAGAAATCGCTCTTGAAGATGCAATCCTTAAAACAAGGGCCTAACAGCATATATATGTATATATGTATATATATATATATATATATATATATATATATATATATATATATATATAATATATAGCCTACATACACAGTATATACAGTATATGTATACACATACATACACACACACACACACACATATATATATATATATATATATATATATATATATATATATATATGCACACATATCATTTATATATACATGTATGAAACAGGAGATCAGTGCCTGCCCTATGAGCCTACAGAGGCCCAGGAGCACTTTAAGTTTAATATATATATATATATATATATATATATATATATATATATATATATATATATATATATATATATATATATATATAATATATATATATATATATATATATATATATATATATATATATATATATATATATATATATATATATATATATATATATATATATATATATATATGCAATAGGTTATGTATTGGGAAGTGGCACCCCTAACGCCCACCTTCATAGGGCACAATCAGCCCTAGAGGAAGGCGTGGCTTGCTGGTGCAGCTCTCGGCTCACTTTTCCTAGGTCCATGGATTACTTACGTGTGCCAGTGTCTTTCTAAATATAGAAGGACATAGAGATAGCAACATCATCTCTAAGGATTTAATGATAAATGGAAGGTCATAATAATACGTACATACATACATACATACATGTATATATGTACATATATATATATAATTTATATATATATATATATATATATATATATATATATATATATATATATATATATATATATATATATATATATATATATATATATATATATATATTATTGGGGGGTGGGCGTGTTCATAGACTACAATAAATGCCCAGCAGATATGATTTCAATATTGCGATGAACTTTACCTATCACAATCAAATGAGGTCGGTGTTGAATTTAATCCTCGACAAAACACACCTAAAAAGATGGCTGTTTTATTTAACCTTGAACTATAGTCTGACTTTTCCGTGATTTTCTTTAATGCCAAGCCTTGAATAGACGCTGGGTTTTTATTCTGAGTATCTTATTCTTCCTCTTCTTCTTCTTCTTCTTCTTCTTCTTCTTCTTACATAGAGTTTTTGCTCTTCTTCTTCTTCCTTTGACAATGTCGTAGCCAACTGGAGTTGTCAGATTATCCACCTTCATAGACGTCATACCAGCTGCTGCGTCCTTCAATTGCCTTTAGACCGAGACTTTAGCGAAATGTCGCCGTCGAGAGCTGGGGCTGTTTGTCTTGGCTGTCAAATGTCACGCTCCTGAAAATACTCTTTCTTTGGGCTTAAAGGACGAAACATCCTTAGGCTGAAATGCGCCAAATATAATGAAAATAAATGCTGTGGTACTGCACTTGTAAAAATACATTATTTTCCTTTATATTGTATATATTCCGTTCAATCGTTTGCGCCCACAATTTTTAGGACTTCCTTTCAGATTTGACAGAATTATAGAATTTGTAGAACTATAGAATTAGCTGTTAGCAGCAGTTTTTATTGTCGATAATCCTGAAGCCTTTCTGAAATGAGCGTTATATTGTTAAGCTCAGTTACTCAGTGCTTTGCATTGAATTGAACTGAACTGAATGTAGAATTTAGGCCAAAGGCTAAGCACTAGAACCTATTATAAGGTCATTCAGCGCTGAAACGGAAGGTTTTAAAGGTGTAACAGGAGGGGAACCTCGTAGTTACACTATGAAACAATTGTTGGGAGAAGGTGAAAGTAAGATGGAAGAAAGAAAATATGAAAGGAGGTACACTAAAAGGAACGAAAGGGGTTGCAGATAGGGGCCGAAGGCACGCTGCAAAGAACCTCAAGTAATGCCTACAGTGCACCGCATGAGGTGCAATGACGGCACTAACCTCCCTGCGGGGCTCAGTGCTTTGTAACGCATGCAATTTTTCAATTCCTTTTGAATCATAGTACGAAAATGAAATTAAATATAAAGGATTTTGTCGAAAGGAGAATAAAGCTTTAAGGTGAATATTAGGAGTCAGAGATCACGAAATTATATGATGTGGGATTTTAAGGAACATTTCGTCATAGATGAGAGAAGCATGAAAGGGCTGTGCCGATAGCTTGCACACGTTCTTCGTGCAACCCGTCGGAAAATATTCGTGATAGCTTTTTAGCTACCATTACGTGGCCACCAAAAGAGTTAGAAGACTTAGACTAAACTCGTGAGAACGAAGAGAAGCGAAGCTGGAAATGAGCGGAAATCTGTGGTGGATAAAGGACAGGAAAAACCCAGGTGGCGAAATTTTCATAAGGCCCTTTGCGTCATGAGGCATTGGATGAAATATTCAGAGCAATAAAATTTCAAGTTTAGTGAAAAATGAGAAGTTTTCGGGGATATTTGAAGGAGATACAAAACTAAACGCCAGGTAACATTCTAAATTCGCCACAAAAAATATCGCTCAGTAATATTTCTGACAACTTTTATTTAAGAAATAACTGTTAAAGAGCCGGAAAAAGAGAAGAAACAGCCAGAACTACCAGTTTAGCGGTATTTGCCTGCAGTTTCATATTTACCCGGGTAGCATAAGAAGAAATTAGGGTTACCCATTAAAATATTTCTTCTCCGTTTTCTATTCTGGAAGATAAAGAGAATAAGATTAAGTTTTAGGGTAACTATTTTGTTTGGTAATGTCACTCCGTTTTTAATGTATTTCTTATCTCTCCTTTAACAAAGCATATCTTTATTGTGTGTTTTAATGAAAATATCTAAAACAATGCTGGTGATAAATCAACGATGATACTGATATTAGCCATAGCATGTTAATAAAGTATTGCGGCAGTGGTTCATACCAATATGATGTAGATGTATCACAGACAAATCGTTAAGCAAAAGTAAGCAAAAGCTACTCTGGATCATTTTAAAATTGCATTGAATCCCTCTACCTCCATAAAGGATGTAATATTCTGGTTTCATTTTATACAAAGAAAAGTCATTGGAATTTCACCGTGCTTATCACGGTGGATTCATGAGTAATTATTGCGCATAAACAAACTACACCCTCTAATTCTCGTAGTACAGTAGAACTGATTCTTCCCTTGGTAATTCTGCAAAGAAACTGTTCACTGGATGTAGGCTGAGCACTCATTCTAGTTAATATTCCCTGACAGTTTATTAAAAGGTGTGTTACTAAACGGCTTCAGAAATTTCTTCCTTTTCAGTTTTCTGTAAGGGAAAACTATTGTGCAGGCTTTCTCTGTCTGTCCGTCCGCACTTTTTCTCTCCGCCCTCAGGTCTTAAAAACTACTGAGGTTAGAGAGCTGCAAATTGGTGTTGATCATCCACCCTCCAATCATCAAACATACCAAATTGCAGCCCTCTATCCCCAGTTGTTTTTATTTTATTTAAGGTTAAAGGTAGCCATAATCGTGCCTCTGGTAATGACACAGGACAGGCCACCATCAGGCCGTGGTTAGAGTTTCATGGGCCGCGGCTCACTAAGCATTATACCGAGACCACCGAAAGATAGATCTATTTTCTGCGGCCTAAATTAGGCCTTGATTATACGCTGTACAGAAAACTCGATTGCGCCGAAGAAACTTCAGCGCATTTTTTACTTGTTTATTTTGGACGATTTTAACTGTCGTAATTCTCTCTCTCTCCCTCTCTCTCTCTCTCTCTCTCTCTCTCTCTCTCTCTCTCTCTCTCTCTCTCTCTTCTCCGGATACTCCACTGATCCGTATTGCTCTGTTTAATTTCGATGCAGCTAAATTATAAGCTATTCCATTTGTATCCCATGTTATCGACTGCCTTCATGGCTCCGTAAGTCACGAACAATTTGAGTCTTTTTATTGCGTCCTTGATGTTTAGTCACTATTTCTCAGGAATCCGAAGAATGTTTTGTCATCGCTCTTGATAGCCTAAAGGCAGCTGACAGTTCGTTATCAGATATCGTCAGCCTAACTTATTGCTTATGGGTTATTCCGTTACTCACTTATTTTTATTTATTTATTTATTTAATTTGGTACGGTTTATATCTATTACTGTAAATGCAAGGATACATGCCTCAATTTTACACTTATCTTTTGACCAAACAATGTTCTTGGCGATGATACTGTTCTTATATCTGCTCTATTTATGTCTACGAATGCTTCTTCCTCCTTCTATCATACCTCCTCTTCCGAGTATATTTGAGTGGGTACCTCATTATTCAGCCAGGTATAGTTTTTCTTGGAAACTATACCTGACTTAAATAAGAGGAAGAGTGGATGGAAAAATAGGCAGAAAATTTTTCTTGAAAAAACTTTCTACCTATTTTTTCATCTACTCTTCCTCCTTTTAAAGAGAAACTCTTCAATAACGATGAAGTGATGCTTCTCTGTTCTGTTCTGTATGAAACTCTGAGCCAAGGCCCATGAAACTTCCAGCCACGACCCGGCGGTGGCCTGTGTTGTTGGCACCTATAGCAGTGCCAGACGCACGATCATGGTTAACTTTAACCTTAAATAATATAAAAACTACTGAGGCTACAGGGCTGCAATTTGGTATGTTTGATGATTGGAGGGTGGATGATCAACATGCCAATTCGCAGCCCTCTAGCCTCAGCAGTTTTTAGGATCTGAAGGCGGACAGAAAAAGTGCGGACGGACAGAAAACTAAACATGGCCTTTATATGGTGCAGTGCTTGTAATGAGAGTGATTCTCGACGCGCTGTAACGAGGTATATGTTAACCAGCTGTAAGGAAGTGTTTTCCTTTTTTCCTACTCACTAGAGGTTACAAATTGGTGAGAAATGTACAGTATATTGTGTAATGATTTCTGCCATTCCGTCCCTCTTGATAGAGCAATGATAGTACAACGCGCCTCGGAGTAAAATGCTGAATGCATGACTCGATTCTTTAAATACTACGAAAAGAAGCTGTTAATTTTTCCTTTGTCGCTTGAAAAGCGTAAATTCCTTAGACGACAACAGTCAAGGAAACGTGAAGGAAATCTATCACGTGGTTAATATTCGTAAAAACCAGTGACGGTGCATTCGGTTGCATTGGGCTTGATGATACGACCAAGGTCAATTAAGTCTTAACTAAAGCACATATTATGATGTTGACAGCACGATTTTTCTAGAGGTCATGATAGTATCTTTTAGACACAAACGTATTCCTTCTGCTCTATGAGTATCGTGGTAGAAAAAAAAATATTTGTATGAAATTTATTCGAACTAGTCCGGAAACCCACCAATTATCCATTGATACGAAGAGAAGCTACTTTAAACCTCATCTAATCAATATGACGACGAGAGAGATAAGATATCGGCGATAATGATTTTTTGTATCTGAATCCTTTTCTTGATTGAGTACCATTGTTCTCCCCGGGTACCTGGTGACGGCTGCTTAATTAAGGATAGCGTACCAGGTAAGGGGACGGTGTTTTGGTTCTTATAAATTTTGGAGAACAAACCCGGTAAGATTTTCTTTCTTGCAAATAGGGAAAGGAGAGCAACTCGCTGTCGTTTTTCCATGAAATTTTATTTTGAGAATCTAAAGTATTTTGATTACGGGGTTCTTATTAGTGTTTACAGCAAACTTATTAGTATAATAATACATTTTTTTCCTTGATCATTAGTTACATTTTTAGAATGTCTGAATATCCAATAAAAATAAGTTTTATTTTTTTTACGCTGCTAAATTTCTCTATCTGTGTTAAATGAAAGAACACTTGTGACAGTGATAATTTAAAAATGTAACTGTTTTCCTCTTATACATATCCCCATAATTGAATTTCAAGTGAAGTACAACTTACACCCACGCGCATACACATACAGACACTCATACACGCACACACAGATACACGCACAAACAAATAATGAGAAGATACATTTATCATAGTTTATTTCTTGCAGATTTTTCATCTTTTATAAAGACGCTTGTTTTTCTAACAGTTAATCTGACACGCAATTATCACAATGAACAAACATTTTTGAATGGACAAGAAGTCATTTGATTAAAATATCTGTGTCAAAGTCACACAACATCAATGGAATTTCATCCGTTTTTATACTGTTTCTGAAAGAGAAATGACTGGGAAGTCCACCTGCGTTGGGTTAACAACGTATTTGCTAATTATAACTAGAAAAATGCTGAGAAGTCAATCAACTGAAACATCACGGAAATGACTGTGCACGATAACTTATCATTTTTCACGATAAGCGTCCAATTAAACTGATATGGATAAAGATCGTTTATTTTTATGTGTTTGTTGCTGATTTATTCATTAACTTTATCTTTGCTCTCTAGACATTTTCCCTCTTTTCAGTCCGAATCATGAACATAGTGAATCACAGTGACTGAGACGAAAATATATAAATATCATTTGGTCTCAGTTTAGGTTAAACTCGCTTAATCTGTCCATCGTAAACCTTACAGATAAGGCGTCTTCACATGGCCCTCTGAAGCTTGTCCGAGGTCCGAAAGAGCCCAGACTTTGGCAGACATGGACATCAGAAGGAGGTTAAATGAGGCGACTAAGCTCATCCAGAAGAAGATTCCTTACGGAAGTCACGTGATCACACCCAAAAAGGAATGGCTTCAGACAGTTCCGGAAAAGGTGACTGTCTTTTTTTTCTGTATTGATCTATGTAAATTTACCATTAGTGTCTCCATGTGCTTGATTGTCATTCAGCCTGGATTCAATGCTTTGTCTGTCAGTGTGTCAGTTTGTCTGTCAGTTTTCATAACTACATCTCTGCATATGCTGTTGGTGAATCACTTCCGATGTAATTCCTTGTTTTGCGTGTTATTGTAATTATTCTTAGCCCATGAGTTTATTCTCTACTGCTGCGTCTTCCAGTTACTTAAATCGTTTTTAGATTCCTTTAATATGGAAAACATTTAAGTGCTCTTTGGCCATAAAAATACAGATACCAATTTTCAATGGCAGGAAACAAAAAGATGGATGTTGCATGTGTGTGTGTGTGTGCGTGTGTGTATTAGGTATAAATACCCCATGATCAGATTATTAGTATATTACGTTAGGTGGGTTACTTGCATACTTTGAATTCCTTCATATTTGCATCAATTTTCTCTTTAAACCTTTGCGATATAACTAGAATTCACTGTTAAGAACTGATCCTTATTAAGAGAACACAGATGGGGTTACAACTTGAAAAAAAATGTATCACTACAATCTTACAATTTCTCCTGACTGAGATAAGAGTTTATCAGCAAAAGGCGAATCTTCATTGGTCAGCGCTTAAAAAAATATTTTCATTCTGTAACAGCAGCTAATATTTGCTTATCTGTTCAACAGTCTCCATGCAAAAGCTACAATGACCTAGCTAAAAGAAGTATTATGACCCACGACTTATCAACAAAAGCCAATTAATCTTTCGAATTTCGGGGAACAATCTAATTGATGTATTTTTACGCGTACAGTTTCTTGTAGTTTTGTAATTTTGAAGAAAATAGTATGCTGATGTATATCGTAGGAAGTCGATTAAGACTGGATAAGAGAAGGAAGTGAAAGAACGAGAGGAATGAAAGACGAGATCAAAAAACATTTGCATTTGAAATAAGGAAAATGCCTTCTTAACTTCTCGACTTCTTCACGCTATTTAGACTCGCTTGTCACCAAAAAGCCTTAGATCCCAATGCAAGAAATATGAAGTAATTCTGATGTCCGGATTCGAACCTACATACAGAGTACCAGAACGAGGTCACGTTCTGATACTTTGGATGCGAGTTAGAATGCTGCCGCTGACATCAGAATTACTTTACATTCTTGCATTTGGATCTAAGGCTTTGTGGTGATAAGCCTATCCAAAAAGCGTGAAGAACTCGAGAAGTTAAGGGGACATTGTGGTTGTTACAAATACATACTTTTTGGTAAAAAGTGACCAGTAGATTATTATATATATATACATACATATATATATATATATATATATATATATATATATATATATATATATATATATATATATATATATATATATATATATATATATATATATATATATATATATATATATATATATATTTCTTTTAAGGACTGTGACGTGGTGATGGTGATGTCTCCCACGGCCGGCGCACAAGCCGTCGGCTGGTTACATGCCTCAATGGAAAATTGTCTCCCAGAGCTGAGTATCTCTTCCAGGTATCAGCCTAGTACCAAGTCTGTCTGTTTACATATTAAAGGAGAATTTGATGGGTAAGTGTTCGATTTTAAAACAATTTTTAGAAATTTCCTGTCTTCAGGTCATTTTCGACCACATTAAAACTCACCGGCATATACTTTGCGAAGATAAATTTTGAATCGATTTAGTAGGTATTATTATTATTATTATTATTATTATTATTATTATTATTATTATTATTATTATTATTATTATTATTATTATTATTATTCAGGAGATGAACTCTGTTAACAGGGAACCGGTTTACGGAAGCCGTTGACTTAAAATTCAAACTTCCAAAGAATATGTCGTTCGTGCGAAAGACAAAATTACAGGAGATAGCAGGAAATACTGAAAGCAGAGATCAGTTATTAGAAAACAAATACAAATAAATAAATAAATAAATAAATAAATAAATAAATAAATAAATAAATAAATAAATAAATAAAAACGTAAATAAATTATTA
>JANJGK010000018.1:42496490-42501490 GCA_039081455.1 Macrobrachium rosenbergii | reverse complement strand
ATTATTATTATTATTATTGTTATTATTAAATAGGATGGCTGCAACCCACAGGATACCTTTAAGGGAAGGTTTACTTCCTTCTTATATTATTATTTTTATCATTATTATTATTTCTGTAGCTTTTGATGGCAAAAACCAAAGAATTTATAATTCATCTTGATAACATCCTTCAAAATTTTATGTAAGAAAGGCTTTTTCGTCTTCTGTATTATTATCAGTACTAGCTGAGCAACCTGGCGCTGCCCGGGAAAACTCTGAATAACAATCGATAGACTCTCTCTCTCTCTCTCTCTCTCTCTCTCTCTCTCTCTCTCTCTCTCTCTCTCTCTCTCTCTCTCTCTCTCTCCTCCCTTACAACCCCTCTACCCTCTCTTTCTACCTCTCGCTCTCTCTCTCTTCCTCTTTCCCTCTTTCTCCTCCCTAACACTCCCTCTACTCTCTCTCTCTCTCTTCTCTCTCTCTCTCTTCTCTCTCTCTCTCCTCCCTAACATCTCTACTCTCTCTCTCTCACTTCCTCTCCCTCTCGCTCTCTCTCTCTCTCTCTCTCTCTCTCTCTCTCTCTCTCTCTCTCTCTCTCTCTCTCTCTCACACACACTTTCCCTTTCCTGTTAAGATAGTTGCTTCAATCACATTGCCCAGCATTTTTTACATTTTATATTTCACCCCTTCTCACCCCACATTCCTATTGGGCTAAACTTTGGATTTAAAGGGCATCAGGAGTGTCACTAATCATCTGAATGACGTCGAAAACTATGGATTAGACACTAATATCTGTCGTTTTTTGTTGTTTTTACATGTCACCCTCTTCCCACTCCCACCACCACAGTATTCTTTTCCAGATAGTTAGTCATGTGTATACTGAAATGAGGTATGATAAACCTGTAGAGTTTATTTAGTTACTACGTCTACAGGCAGAACCTGCTCCGTTTCAGGGAAGCCCTTCACTCTCCCACCCCCTTTGGTGCTAGTGATGCCGTACCCCCACAGTATTCTTTGCTAGATAATAAGTCATATGTATACCAAGTTTGGTTGAAATTGCTTATTGTGTTTCAGAGTTATACTGGAACAAACACACACACACACATACATACATACATACATACATTTTTATATATAGATAGATTATTATTATTATTATTATTATTATTATTATTATTATTATTATTATTATTATTATTATTATTATTATTATTATTATTATTAACTTTTTGGGTATTTTCAGTACCTAAGCTTCTATCTAGGGGCGTCATTAAGAACGTCTTCCCACTTCATGAATACAAAAAGCTGAAAGCTCTGAAGACCAAATGGGTTCCAGGATTCCTTAGGAGGCAGCCAATAGGTAAGAGGGAAGTTTTATTTTCTTGTACTTTTTAGAAAATCAGATAAATGAAACCGTTATTCTTTTCCCAACCCATTTTCTTCTTCCACCTCTAACTTAAGGTTAAGAAAGGACTGTTCAGAAAAAGACATTAAAGTGTACTGGCTAATCAGTGCATTACCGTATAAATCCAACACAGCTGTTACGCCCAGACTCTTCTCCTAGACCAGTGTCCAGTTGCCACTTCTCATTGTCGTTGGCGTCACCGTAATGGTGATCTTATACCTTATGTGTATTGCTACCCAGACCTGCTGGCTCTCATTATAAACCCCAAGTGCAACGTCAGTAGAGTTCACTCCCAGTGTTTGCAAGGAGATTAATTATCCTCGGAGATCATGAAGGAAATGCATCTTCGTTCATTGTGGGTAAATACCAGCCCGACATAACTGCGGTGGAGAGAATTACGACCCCGTCTGAACACGTAAGTGTACATACTATATTTGTTGTTTGTTCTCTGTGTGTGCGAAGGAGAAGCGATGCTGTATCTCACTGCCATGGATGGCATTAGGTTAGACAGACATATGTTTACAAGGCATGCTCTTCTTGGGGGTTGCCGGAAAAGACACCTTTCCAATTATCCTTTTGAAGGCTATCCCATAGAACATCTTGTGACAGCCAGGAGTTGCATTTTGCTGGCACCAGCTAGCTATATTGAAGCCTTCCATTCTCGCCCTTGATGCCGGTAAATAGCTGTTGGATACTGTCCAGTGATTGCTAACACGTCTGAAGCTACTAGTACAATGGATAAAGGCCTTAGCTACGTGGGCGGAATATTCTCATCATTGTGGGGTTCGCCGCCTTTCAGAATTATTTTGTTAGCGTTCCTCTGTGTTGTATTAAAACATCGAAGAATGCTTGACAGCTACCCATTGTCGACTCCGCTGCTCTGCCAAGAACTTAGAGTGTTCGAAGGACGTAATTCTTGAATCTTTCAATCATTCAGAATAATGGTGAATGTTGACCATGTTTTGGGCATATATGCCGAGTCTGGGATGCCCAAAGTCAACTCTTCTCTTGTTTTACAGTCTAACTTATAGGACTCCTCAGCTAGGAGACCCCATTACTGCAATATCAACAATATCAACCAGACGTGACAGGTGGGGGGTCTCTTTGGTAAAAGAAAGGAGCATTTTCATCAGCATCGTTATCTGGGTTGCTCAGGGATCTAACATCCGAGCTGTAAACCTTATGCAAGACCTTACCGATAGTCTTGTCAAAGCGGATGCTAATTTGTGAAAACGTTTTAAGTTGGTTAATGATTTCACCAACAGAGCACAATTAATAGCAGACGGTGACTTGAATAATTAAGCATTTGTTAACCAGCATCTCGTCCTTGGATATGGGTGATGATCTCAAGAATACTGTACACTGGAACGTCATGAAATTGCATGAATTGTTAGTTTTAACGACTCCAGAAAATTACTAAGTTACAAATCACCGAGAACACGGGAAATGAGCCCCTTAAAGGTAATGTTCCCAACACCAAACTACTCTGTTAATCTTATCTGGCTTTTGTCTTTACGTCATTTTTTCAATATCAAAAAGTAATTTGAACTTATCCAAAATTTGCCACATTATTATTATTATTATTATTATTATTATTATTATTATTATTATTATTATTATTATTATTATTATTATATACGAATGAAATCTATAATCGATAGTAACTTCAATTTTTCTTTATATGTTTCACAAAAATCACAAATACCTTTTTCTTTTTTCCACAGATGACATAAAGGATTACTTTGGGTCAAATATTGGATTTTATTTCGCTTGGCTCGGGCATTACACGACTGCCCTCACCGTACCAGCGATCCTGGGCATTCTTTTCTGGGTATGGGCCCGTTGCTATTTTGGTTTTACGTTTGACCTATATAATTTGTTTCAGAATTGATACTATGATAAATAAAATTCTCAGCATTCTTTTCTAAGAAATATCAATATTATTATTATAATTTTTATTTACATATGATAGCCGCAAAGCAAAAATAACCCTTTTGACTTCTCAGATATAATTTTAGTTTTGATTATATCTTCAGAGTAAAAATAGGAAAATAATACTGCCACAACTGAATAAAAACAAGGCGTACAGAATCAGGTTTTAGAGTAAAAAGGACAAGAACGGAAATACGATACCCGGACTCGTTCGCTATCTCTTAAAAACCAAGTTCTAGAAAAACCTTATACGTCCCCTTTTTTTTTTTTTTCAATCAAACAAAGCCCTTTACCGTAACCATTCTCCCTGAATCTAGAGCCTTAGCCAAGATAGCAAGGGTCTGGTAGTGTTCGCCTTTCTGAACGTGGTGTGGGCGACCACTTGGCTGGAAACCTGGAAGAGGCGAAGCGCCGAAATTGCCTATTCGTGGGGGACAATGGATGCCCATCTCAAAGTGTTCTCCGAACCAAGGCCGCAGTTCAAGGTTAGACTGGATTTTTTAAGATTTTGTTCTCTCTCTCTCTCTCTCTCTCTCTCTCTCTCTCTCTCTCTCTCTCTCTCTCTCTCTCTCTCTCTCTCATTCTGTTGTACTATACAATACATAACATAAATGTGTAGATCGGGTTTTTTATCTCTCTCTCTCTCTCTCTCTCTCTCTCTCTCTCTCTCTCTCTCTCTCTCTCTCTCTCTCTCTCTCTCTCTCATTCTGTTATACTATACTACTATACATAACATAAAAGTGTAGATCGGGTTTTTTTATCTCTCTCTCTCTCTCTCTCTCTCTCTCTCTCTCTCTCTCTCTCTCTCTCTCTCTCTCTCTCTCAGTTATACCATGTATATCTATACATACACAACATACAGTAAGTGTTGAGGATAATAACTTAAGATTTCTGTACTTTGTAGTAGGAAAAATATTTGTAGATCAACTGATTCAGAGCTAGAAAACACGAGTAGTAACATCAGCCTAATTTTGTCCGAAAATTCAATATCCCTCGAGCCTTTGGGCAATGTTGCAGTCTAATAAATACCTTTATTTCATACTTAGAACTGAAGTTGTTCAAAGAAAACTACTGCGCTCATCTTGAGATTTCTTTTTTTGTGTGTTGATGTTTAATACTAATACTATTGTTTTCTACATAAATGAGCTTTTTAGCTGAACACCCCAATGTTTTTCTATTTATTTTCTCCATTTTATCAGCTAGTGACTTCTGCTGTATGGCAAGGATTCCACTGAGCTGAAATGCAAAAAACTTGCCAGTGGGGAAAGAGTGATTCACACACTTCGTTATATTTTCAGGGTCCCTTAAAATTATGCCCCGTGACAGGAAGACATGAACCATCTTATCCGAGTTGGAAGAGAAACATCTTTCGGTACTGCGTGTCTCTGCCAGTCATCCTTGTCGCGTTCTACATCAATTTCAGGGTCATGCTCGTCATACTACAGTTCCAGGTATGGAGGTCTGCGTTTCCTCTTGATTCGCCCTTGTGGTCCTAATTGATGTCGATGGCAAAGGAGTCAGTTTTCGTTACTTTTGTAACTGTAATTGTTACTGTGAATTTTTCCTTGCTTTGAATGATGCTGCATACTGTTGCATTTGTGTTTGTATATTTCATGTCCCATTTCGTATTTCTGTCGAGTTAAATGTTTTCCCTTTATGTGGTTCTGTATGTATATATATATAT
>JANJGK010000018.1:42483990-42491490 GCA_039081455.1 Macrobrachium rosenbergii | reverse complement strand
TGAGAAGAAGGAGCCATTGCTCTTTAGAACACAAGATGAAGCGAAGGGACAGACATCTTGTGCATAATACAGTTTATTGTACGACATTTCGCGACAATTTTTCCAGTCGCATTTTCAAGGCTGAAACAATTTAATTCAATATAACAGTTTAACTTTACATTTAAAAACACTCATATGAGTTATACTGAAGACACTCAAACAAAGAAAATCAATAAAAAATTACAAGATAAAAGACAAACAAGAAAACAGATTCACCACCCGAACAGTGGAAGTGAGGAGACTGAAAGAAAACATTTTACAAAAATAATAATGACAACATGTCTTTAAAGTATCAAGTTAGGCTACAAACAATTGCGTAGATGACAAATGGGTATTTAGAGTTGGAACTGCCTTTCTTATTATAAGAGATTCTAAAATGTTCAAGAAAATTTCATTGTTTACTTTTCCAAAAACTTTGAAGACTTTATGCTCTGTGTATGTTTTACATATTTTCGAGCGGTTCCTTATATCGGAATGTTCAGGGTTGGACAGCCTACTACCAGTTCTAAAAGTAACTTTTCGAATCCTCCACACTTTTTGGATCCGCTTGCCACTACAAAGCCTTAGATCCAAATGCACGAACATGAAGTAATTCTAATGCCCGTAGGAGGATTCGAACCCGCATCCAGAGAAGGATAAAATTTTTTATCCTTCTCTGGTGCGGGTTCGATTCCTTGCCGCTCATACCTAAATATGCCTGTCGAATTCACATACATTTTTAAAGGTGTAATAAACCCACCCTCACCGTCCTCTCCTCATATAACCCACGAACAGTACGAAGGGACCTTCAAGGACTACCTCGAAATCTTCGTGCAGTTCGGGTACGTGACCTTGTTCTCCAGCGCTTTCCCTCTGGCAGCCGCCTGCGCCCTGGTCGCCAACGTCATCGAGATAAGATCCGACGCCTTCAAGTTCTGCTACGTCTTCCAGAGGCCTTTCGGGCAGCGTGCCCAGGGCATCGGAGCCTGGCAGGTATGACTAAGTGGGGGTCAAGGCTCCGGTAATTCGTTGGGTGGGGTGGGGCTAGGGGACGTTTTCGATCTCAGAGCGTTTTGTGCTTAGATGTATAGCCCGATCTGTATAAAATTTGGTTAGTTTATTAATGTATGAAAGTCATTCAAAAATACTATATATTTGCTAAAAATTACCGCATTTTGAGAACGCGAAGTGTAAATGTATTATAAATACACCCAACTTTGAATACAATAAGTCTAGTTCTATTACAGAGAAGTTATTTAAACAACACCGTATGGTAACTAAGAATACAGTATTTACATGTATGCGCACAAATTTATGTTAATATTATATAGTCCCTGCGATCAGGTATAAACCAACTGTAGACAAAATCTGATTTGGCTGGTAAATAATTTTTTGTGACAAAATCGTTTTCACACGCATAATTCTTAACCAGGTGATTCAAAATAAACACTATAAAATTACTGACAATTACTGTATTTTGAATAATTCAAGACGTGAATGTATGTACATGATTTTGTCTTAATACATAGCACTTGAGGTCAGGTACACAACCAGGTAAATTTAGACAAAATCTGATGTTGGCAAATCAGTTTCTGTGACAAAATCCTTCTTCATATATATAATATGCATTCTTCAACAGATAATTCAAATGGAACAGTATAATGTGGCTAGCAATTTCTGCATTTTGAAAAATGCAAGATGTAAATGTATGTCAATGATTTCATCTTAATATATAGTACCTAGGGTCAGGTACAAAACCAGGTCAATGTATAAAAATCTGATGTCGGTAAATCAGTTTATTGTGAAAAAAATCCTTTTTTATATACGTAATATACATTCTTCACCAGGACGCAATGGAACTTATGGGCGTTATCAGCATTATCGTTAACTGCGCTCTGATTGGCCTCTCGGGACAGATTCAGCAGGTTTACCCGGATATAACCACCAGTCAGACGATCCTCATAATCGTTGTACTCGAGGTTAGTTTAATCCAGATTTGTCTTTCGATTAATCAGCTGCAATGAACTCTCTTGCAACAAATAATTTTTTTTTTTTTTTAGAAAGGGACAATTTTCACAATCAAGCAGAAGTGGAAACTTAGACATTTAGATACTATGCAATTATACGAAGGAACAAGTAAAAAATGCGCCGAAGTTTCTTCGGGGCAGTCGAGTTTTCTGTACATCGCATAATCAAGGCCACCTAAAATAGATCTATCTTTCGGTGATCTCGGCATAGTGCTGTGTGAGCCGCGGCCCATCAAACTTTATCCATGGTCCGGTGTTGGCCTGACCTATATCGTTGCCAGACGCACCATTATGGCTAACTTTAACCTTAAATAAAATAAAAACTACAGAGGCTAGAGGGCTGCAATCTGGTATGTTTGATGTTTGGAGGGTGGATGATCAACACCAATTTGCAGCCCTCTAGCCTCAGTAGTTTTTAAGATCTGAGGGCGGATGGAAAAGTGCGGACGGACAGACAAAACTGGCACAATAGTTTTCTTTTCAGAAAACTAAAACTGTCATAATCATGAATATTCGTCGATAATGTGCTTGAACGCGGCAAATAATGACAGTTTATTCCCACGCCGATTTTAAATTTTCCATGACGTTTCAATTTTACTCGTTCAGATAGCTTTAAATATTGATATTTACTTTTTAACCATTATACCATTGATCATTAATCAAGTCGTTATTCCATTTTAAACAGAATTCCATTATTCATTATTATTTATATAAAATAAGCGGGTTCAAAGTTTATATTTACTCAATCGCCCCCTATAACTGTTAAATTTAAATGTTAATATTTATCTTTCAACAACCGTTAAAAATGTATTCTGCTAGATGATTATATTTAACGACTGTTAATTATTTCATCAATCTAAATAACACATTTACTGAATAAGATAATTACATTCAAATACTGATTCTCGCACAATTATTGGCTTTTATGCTTTCATTATTCAGTTCAAGTGAATACCACACCTCACGTGGCGCAC
Source organism: Macrobrachium rosenbergii (assembly GCA_039081455.1). NCBI lineage: Eukaryota > Metazoa > Arthropoda > Malacostraca > Decapoda > Palaemonidae > Macrobrachium > Macrobrachium rosenbergii. The sequence continues at coordinate 42,488,471 of JANJGK010000018.1, read as the reverse complement.
TGTAAGCATTACTTAAGGTTCTTCGCAGCGTCCATTCGACCCCTAGCTGCAACCTTTTTCATTCCTTTTACTGTACCTCCGTTCATATTCTCTGTCTTCCATCTGACTTTCCACCCTCTCCTAACAACTGTTTCATAGTGCAATTGCAAGGTTTTCCTCCTGTTACACCTTTCAAACCTTCTTACTGTTAATTTCCCTTTCAGCGCTGAATGACCTCATATGTCCCAGCGCTTGGGATGTGGCCTAAATTCTATATTCCTACACCACATAAATCTATTCTATTAGATAATTACCTTTAAATACATATAATTATTATATGAATCTAAGTTGGCCATTCATGCAATAAAATTAATACATTAAGATACTGGTATTCACAACCAAATTCGCTTTCATGCTTTCATCATTCAGCAAATGTGAATTCAGTGTAATGCCACATGAATCTATTCTATTAGATAATTGCGTTTAAGTACTCATAATTTATTACTTAACTCTATGCATAACTGAATCATGAAAATATGGAACGTGGTGGAATTATAAATAAAGACAAAATCCACGAAGGAAAGAGAAACAATGGAGTCTGCTAAGTAAAGGACGACAAGTCGAAAGGCCTTGCAGCACTCCATTGTTTCTCTTTCCTTCGTGGATTTTGTCTTTATTTATAAAAATCTATGATAACATTTACTTTTTAACAACGATTGAAAATATATTCGGTTAGATAATTACATTCAACTACTGCTAATTATTTCATCAATGTAAGTAACCCATCTACAGAATATGATTATTATATTCAAATATTGATATTCACATCAATATTCGATTTTATGCTTTCATGCTTTCATCGCGCAGTCCTTGTGAATACGACCCTACATAAATTTATCCTATTAGATAATTACATTTAACTGCATATAATGATTACAACAATCTACGAGACAATTCCGTTTATCAGCATATAATTATTATATAAATATCTGTTTCACATTCGCGCCATGAAATCATTACAATTAGATAATGTTATTTAAACGAAAATAAGGTTCTATGCTGTCAACATTCAGTTCGAGTGAATGTAACACCTTTGTGGCTTACTGACGAATTCTCTCTCCTCGACGTCACAGCATCTCCTGATAGCCCTCAAGTTCGGCATTCGCTACGCCATCCCCGACGTCCCCGAGTGGGTGGAGGCTAAAATTGCCAGGGAGGAGTTTCTCAAACGGGAAACTTTGAAGAGCCATTAGTTGAGACGTGCCAGACATTACCAATAAAGTAAGGTATCATATATATATATATATATATATATATATATATATATATATATATATATATATATATATATATATATATATATATATATATATATATATATATATATATATATATATATATATATATATATTAGTCAGGATTGATCACTTGCTCAATTGTACTGTACATTCATACAAATGAAAACAAAACCTCGTTTAAACAGGATAGTATCTAATGGAGGTTTTGTTTACGAAAGTTATAAGCTTTCGAGGACTAGCTGTCCCCATCGCCTGGTAGCCGTATGATGGGGAAAGCTGGTCATTGAAAGCTTGTAATTCTTATGAATAAATGAGGTTCTTTTATTCTTTATAAATGTATACATACTGTATATGTATATATATATATATATATATATATATATATATATATATATACATACTGTATATATATATATATATATATGTGTGTGTCTATGATTTAAAATCTGTATGTACTGTATATCATGTACAGTACGTGCAAAAGAACAGGGATAAATTCATACTTGTATACAGAGCACAGAATAGTGCCAGTGAGTTTGTATGCGCCGGTGCATGTGTAGGCCGATATGACAATATACTGTACAATCGTCTCACCAGGTTAATGCTCTCTCCTCAATTCAGTAACTGAAGGACGATTGTGGTCATCAATACTGCCTGGTTATGAATGAGTATGCATGTGTAATAGAGAAAGATGGGGGCAGACAAATACAGAATGTGTAAGTTTCTATGTTTGCAAAGACAATAAAAGCCGAATGTTGAACTCCCTTGAAAACTGGTAACCTTCTGAAGAAACCAATTGTTAGAACGGTCAGGTCTTGACACACTGGCATAGAAAGACACCCATCCAAATCTGCATACAAAGAACAACTAGTGTTTTAAAAGTCAGGCCTTTTCGCCAGTCGGCCTACGCTAGCCATGCACAATTTAGAAAGGTTTGGAGGTCCTTGATGGAACCAGGTACCTCCCGTTATTCATTCAAAGGGACACCGATGTGATGTTTTATTTTAAACATGTTTTCCCCTTCTATTTTATAACGACTTAGAACATCCTTAATGGTACCTATGAAAAAAAAAAATTGGAAGACGGCTTTCACTAGTTAACAAAGATGCGATAAAATGTCTATTTAAGAATATAAAAGTGAACTATTAATGTTTGTTTTTACTTAATTATATATCATTCATTACAGACAGGTTTTTCACCGATAAATGAATAACAATACTCTGGAGAGCTGTTAATCAGCTCAGTGGTCTGGTAAAACTAAGGTATACTTAACTTGTTCACAGGAAAGCAAATACGAGTACAATAACAGTGTCAAAAAAAATAAAATTTTGAAAGTACATGAAATATATAACCTTCCAGTATTTAAGCAGAATGGCTTGTCAGTATCTTACTGTAGCATGAAGTAAAAAGGTTCGACGGGTTCGGGCCGTTTCGGCCACAAGTCATTTAGGCCGTAAACACGTTTACGTACAAAATGGGCGCCGTGTTTAATACGAGCCCCTTGGGGATGTACGTAAAACAAAAAATAATGGCGGTAAATACCATAAACATAACGTCTTACGATGTTTTGGATGTTACGGCCTAAATGACTTACGGCCGGAAAGACCAAGACCGGGTTCGACCTCCAAAGAGGACAGGGGCTTCCTTTTCTAGTTTCAGAAGATGGCCGACATCTGCCATTGGGCTATTGTCATTTTTTATCTTAAAGATGTGTCATCTTGAGTCATGAAGGTTAATAACCTTATCTTCTTAGCTTTAGGTGTGGCGTTCCTGCGTTGACGTCCTTCATACATGAATCCCCCCCCCCCCCAACCCCCCAACCCCACCTCACCACTCCTGTAGAGATACGGATGAATTAATACATGAAGGTTGAATGGATCATATGTGTTATTGGAAAGCGAGTCCTCAGGTTAATTAGCTATGAAAGACACCAAAAAAAAAAGAAGAGATTTCTCACTATGCCTCACTAGTGAAGGCAAGAATACTCCCATCCCTTCCTGTTTTACGACAATATTTCAAGTACGTAATGCTTTCTTGATATTTTCTGATGACCTGAAAGAAATACTTATTTCAGTTAATGACTCTCAACAATGAAAAGGCATAATATGATTTAGCTGTCAATGACGAAACAGAAGTGTCAGAATGGCTTGATGGCCGTGTGGTTTAAGGTGCGTCACTGTAGTCCTGATTTCTTGTCTTCCGTGGTTCGAGCCCACGAGACGACGAACTTATTGTCAACTAGAAAATTCCCCTTCGGGTAACATACATGAAAATATATTATTTCAGAAGTAGAGAGAATTGGATATAAAGGACATTTGTGCCTTAATGCTTGTATGTGAATCCCGTTGATGTGATAAAATTCATATATATATATATATATATATATATATATATATATATATATATATATATATATATATATATATATATATATATATATATATATATTGCCTTTCAGATTCTTATTTCGTGTTTTGGGATGAGGTTGCTAGCACCATATCCTTCTCAATCCCCAACAGTTACCCATTACAGTCAATTTAATGCCTTCAACAGAACCAGATGGGCTTAAACAGAGTTCCCTCGATTGCTCGCGACTCATACCTGGGTCTGTTCACTATATATATATATATATATATATATATATATATTTATATATATATATATATATATATATATATATATATATATATATATATATATATATATATAGATATATATATATGCGTGTGTGTGTGTGTGTGTGTGTGCGCGCGCGCGCCCATAGTGCAGATTACGGAATGTTGTTGAACCTTAATAAAACAAAAAAAAATAATAAAAAAAATAAAGAAAAACTGTCAACAGGACTGGGGACATTGAACCCCCTTACCCAGCTGTTTTCATTGATAACTTTTCTGTAACTACACGCAACTCTCCGCGAAAATTCTTGGCGTCATTCTTGATTGCGAATTCGCTTTCGAGAAGCAAACCGGTCTATCTCTTCTTTGTGAAAAAAAAAAAAAACAGTATAACTAGTTACAACGTTTCAAGTCCTTATTTCTTTCATGTTTTGAATATCGTTCCTTGCTTTGCCTTCAGCAACTGACTCGCATGTTAGAATGGTGGACATAAATTTAAGTTCTACTAAGTTTCTCATCCCTGATCTTGACATAAATCTCTGTGTTAGTTCCTCGTTGGGCGAGCGGGTTCCGTTCTCAGCTACCACTC
>JANJGK010000018.1:42461490-42478990 GCA_039081455.1 Macrobrachium rosenbergii | reverse complement strand
TACATATTGTGATCTCAACTCAGTATTATTAGGTACTGTCATAATATATAACCATTAAAGGGAAAATATGACATTCGGTCGAACGAATACATTTTTACCTCGAAAACTGGAACAATTCTTATTCTTTTGGCAAGTCTCTCAACAGAATTTGAAGGTTATGGAGTCAAGATTTCTCGTATTCGTGAAAAGAAGGAGCATTTGGTGATACGACCAACTTCACGCTGTGGTTTTATACTCAAAATATATTCACTGTTGAACTTTAACCTGCGAAGATTCACCAGAAATCTGTAAAGTTCATATATTTTTCAAAGTTCAGAAGCATATATACAGATAACCTAATACCCTTCCAAGTCCAAAAGCTAAAAGAATGAAGAAGAGTAGGGATGAACCAGGGAGGATGGAATACATCTGCCATTTAAAGGAAGAAACTTCATGAGGATCAGGAAAATAGAGAAAGGAAATGATTTCCAAAGCCTGTCAAGAGAGGAAAACTATCGGAAGGTAGAGAGCCAAATTGATAGCACTAAAGCGATCTAAAGATGCTGAATTATAGAGTTCATGTGATGGATTTCGTATTTTGACATCCTTTCTGCAGCGACAGGAGCTCCTTTACAGCAAACTGTATCAACATTTCTAGGTCCATAGGACGTCAAATCTCCACATAATAAACGACTTACAATACTACAGTATCTCAGGTTCCTAGTTATAACATTAAAATTAGGAGCCTGTATTCTTGTTTCTTGAAGGGATGGTGGAGGAGTCTGGTATAAAGCAGTGGTTCTTAACCTCTTTATTACCACGCCCCCTCTGAGAGTTGGTCCTTCCCTCCACGGCCCCCTTGCGTCTATGAGTAAAATTCCCTCTTGGATTTAAAGGAAAATGAAAAATGAAGAGAAAGAGAAGGGGTGTTTTTATTCTTAAGCCCAACGAGTCCAACTAGAGTAGTAGACTATAAGAAACTAACGTTATAAGGCGATATTTTTTCATTTTTTCATAAACTTCTGAATATTAGTTCCTCACTCTTGTTAATAGAATAATGATTATGATTAGAGAATTTTTAATTTCTTCCTAGGGCTTGCGCCCCCATGGAAATTGCTGAGGCCCCCCGGTTGAGAACCACTGGTATAAAAGCAGTATTTTTGTGCCGCGAGTCTGATAAGTCTGGTTTCAGAATTGAAAACCTTTAGGTTCTCTTATTGTTCCCTAAAGATTTGCGTAATTCCGGAGCTTCCTGTTAACATGATATTATTCAGCAATGATGCTATTATTTTGCGTGACTTAATTATTGTACCTGAGAATCACTTTTGAAATGATAGCTACATTTGCGCTGAAAGTCAAATTATAATAAAAAAACAAACCTGGAAGATATTTATAAAAGTTGATTTTCAATCTGGTTTGTGATGTTTGAATTCATTTCTTCCGCCAGACGATTGGTCACGTGTTCATTAATAAATCCTTGAAAGCAAACCTGCTTTAGTAAAAGACGATGCCTTCGTTTTGTGCTTTTCTCATCCTCTGATCTTTTCATATTTCTTCCCCACGGTCCTTTTTAATCTTCAACTTTAACATGTTCATACAGATTATTTGTCTGTTATGTCTGTTACAGCCGCCGTAATCAGACCAAGACGTTAACCACTGAGCTTACTTTGTTGCTTGTGTAACCAAGAGCAGTTGCATATGGCGTGAGAGAAGCAGTCATGTGCAAAGACAATAGGATAATTCAAGAGCCTTCATCCGTAAGGACAGCGAAGAAAAGGCTAAGATGACGAGGCTGGTAGACATTCTCTCTCTCTCTCTCTCTCTCTCTCTCTCTCTCTCTCTCTCTCTCTCTCTCTCTTACGCTTGGGTTACAAACAAACACACTCATGACATACTGAACTCTCTCTCTCTCTCTCTCTCTCTCTCTCTCTCTCTCTCTCTCTCTCTCTCTCTCTTACGCTTGGGTTACAAACAAACACATATACTAGCAATATAGAACTACCTCTCTCTCTCTCTCTCTCTCTCTCTCTCTCTCTCTCTCTCTCTCTCTCTCTCTCTCTCACACACGCACACACACACACACACGGTTACAAACAAGCACATATACTAACATTATAGAATTCTCTCTTTCTCGCTGTCAGATACTTACCAAAAAAAAAAACCTGTCATAACATTATAGAACTATCTCTAGATTAAACGGCTCGACGGTCGTTTTAATAAACTTATTATGCACAATTCTGTCATTCATGTCGGTCCTGTAAATGATTATGAACGAACTTCTCTGACTGATAAAAATAAAAAAAAAATTACGAAAGTAAAAAATGCATAGCTTGGTGAATCTTGACTTCCACCTTTTGTCTAACTTTCTTCCTTTCCCGATTCCAGAACAAGTTCCGTTCCTTTAAAGGTTACAACGGCTCCTCCGTCGAAGCGCCTCACATTGATAGTTTTAGGACAAGAGTAATAGTAACCCTGGCGTTGGTCTGCCTGACGATGACGAGTTTTGGCACCTATGGTTAATTTACAGTTTTCGAATTTCTCACTTCATTTTCTATAAGTTTTGCGAAGCTAGATTACATAAACTAATTAAAATTGCCCAATTTTTTTGGCACTGATGGGGCATCATATATGTGAAGCTCTTGTGAAAATTACTGATACGAAGTGACATGTAAAACGAGACAGCCTTCTTAAAAGGATATTGCTGAATGAAATATCCCATTTACTACAGAATTCTTGATTAAACTAACACTGGCCAGACGTCTTTTGTTAATTGCAAGGGTTGTATCAGATGAAATATCCTCTTTAGCAAAGTTTAATGAATGATTATTTTGCACAAGACTTTGCCATTACAAGACATTTCCTCTTTAAGAGACCTCTTAAACTCTTAAATCATTTCAAAAGGGCTTTTATCACAAGGAAAGTATTAGAAACAACATCCTTTGTGAGGATTTGATTAAGAAATCGTTGGCTAAAGAAGATTTTAGTGATGCCTAATATAAATGCTTTGAATGAATTGTGATTGACTGTCACACTTTCATTGAGACCTGGTGAAGATTTCACTTTTAATGTATCTGTATCAAGTATCATAATTTCAAGGAGACTTGATCAAAATTTAGTTTAGAGTTGCAGTTATGAGGTGCTAAATTAGTGGAAAATATACGTATGATTTAGATTTGATAATGCCATACTTTTAATAAGAATTGGAATGCTGTAAATATTCGTATTAACTGCTTTTAAATGAATTATTCCCTCAGGTAGATGTTATTCAATGAAACATCTCTTTGATTAAACGTTTAGAAAGTGAACTTTTTGACGCTGGCACATTTTTTAGATAAAATATTGCTAATATAAGAACCCTGAAAAAGAAATTTGATAGAATTTCATTAAATATATCATTATGTTTATAAGTCTTTTGTAAAACAAGTAAGCTTGCAATATACCACCTAAAGATCAGAATATTCAGTCATCACTATTTCAATTTTCCTTCAAACTGAGATCTGTCTTCTGATCAAATATCAAACATCAATCAGTTTTGTTGCGGAAAATGATGTACTTGATTTGTGAGCCACACATAGATTTCTTTTCAGAATTTTAAGCTTACTTAATCTGAAAAACAAAAGTATTTGTCTGAAAAGAACAGCAAAGCATAAATTCCAAGGTCAGATACGGAAAAATTCCTGTCATCATAAACAATTCTCGTTATCTCCAGCTGAAATGTATTTAGGTAATGTATTCGGGTAATGTGTCCAGCTAATAGCAGAGCAAATGTAATACCCTGACAGGACTCCACTAACATACATTAACGAGATACCACTCCGATACGCGGGAGTTGAAACTGATGACGATAAGCCTATTGGTCGAACGTAACAAGAATTCTAATGCGTTTAACGGTTGGGTTCTTCGGTTACGGTACGCAATCCTCTTTTCCCTTACTTGGTATCGCTTGTATGTCACCCAGCCCACTACCACTACCAGTTACCTTCTAAACAAGAGAGATAGGGAGGGGTGACGGGTGGGGCTGGAGGGGAATTAAGTGAATTTGACCGGTTCCCTCTTACCCCCCAGTAACAAGAGGGCGTAATTGGCCCGGTACCAGCACGACATAGGAGTATCTTAGCTCAGCCATGTTCCAATTAGTCGTTATGCTACATTTGGCAAATAAATTCTTAGATTTATTTTATTTGTCCTCATTTAGCGCATAATTAAAGCCGTTATACATGAGGGTGAATTTGAATACGTTTAGATTTTATTTCTTTATGGAGATGAATTTGTGATGATTCTCATTTGACAATAATTCTCAGTTTTTTTTAGCAGTTTATGTGTTTACCCAATGGAGGGGTCACAATTACCGTGGTCTTCGATCCGAAATGCGTTTTTGACATAAATACGTTGGTTTAAACGGTGAGAGATACAAGGAAAATCTTCATAAACTGTAAATAAGCATTTGCGCAGTAAGTGAATGCTTTATAAATGCTTACATACATTAATATACATACCTATTAATATATACATATATATGTGTATATATACATATATATATGTATATAAATATACACTATATATATATATATATATATATATATATATATATATATATATATATATATATATATATATATTACTAGCAGGGCCTCATTCAAACCGGTGGGTATCTAGTGGAGTTATTTACTCAAAAAAGTTAGAAACTTTCTAGGACAAACAGTCCTCATTCTCAAGTAATTGTACTAATGCACAGAACAATTGTGTATGTGATAAAGTTTATATATATATATATATATATATATATATATATATATATATATATATATATATATATATATATATGTGTGTGTGTGTGTGTGTGTGTGTGTGTGTGTGTGTGTGTGTGTATACATGAGGAAATTTGGTTATTCTCAAAAAATTCAACCTTTTGAAGAACGTTAGCAATCTCAACAAACCCACTAATGCTATGAAAACACCGGAAAGAGGGTATTTACCCTCCTTACCTCGTCATTCGGAAAGGAAGACAGCATTTCGAGTCCCTACGGTTGGGAAACACACCCAGAAAGTACATACGAGGATTTTTTGAAGTTAATCTATGCGAGACGACTTCAGAAAATAATTCTATATGTAGCATTTTGTTTTCCCATTGTATCAGTTAACTGTCTGAATTTTATTATTATCACTTTTGAGATTCCTTTTCGTATTTTTCTTGCTTCCGGTTGGATAATGTTTTATATTTATCCAGGTGTTTGCAAAAGTGAAATATTTTCATTCCATTTTTAGAAGTAATTCGATTGTAATGAAATCCAATTAGATTTCATAAAAATTAGTTTTTTAATGTGAGGTTATTCTTTCACCGATAGCTGCTAAAAGCCCAACCTATTTTTCAATGCTATCAGCAGGAGCGAAGGATATATACGTGTACCATGTCTTATTAATCAGTCTAATCCTGACTTTATATTTCGACATGACTGAAATATCTCTTGCTAAAGCAACTGGAACTGATCGGTGAGGTCTATTCTAAGCTGAATATAGGAGGTAACTTATCACATAAAACCAGCACAAATCTTACTCTCCGTCCTTTGACCTGCTCAAATGTTTAAACACTTCACTTAGCAAGATATTAATCTCCAGGTTATAACATATGGGATTTCTTTCTCGCCTCAGACGGTCGCCCAAAGTCTCTGCGCCTGTATCCTTTCGTACCCTGGGTATGATGATTGCAATACGCCCCTCAGCGTACCCAGCATAGCTTCGGGTACGTCTTGCTGGCGTCCCTCCCTTTCTGTTGCCTTTGATGCACTCCTCCACCTCGTCTTGTTTTCCCAGTCCTTTTTTGGGCCTTTCTAATAAACATTTTAAGGATTCGAGGTGCTCGACTTCATTGTCTCTTCGGTCGTTTTTATAATTCCGCTGAACTTGATGAGGAATTTTTATGTTTTTTTTTTTTTTTTTTTTTTTTTTTTTTACTTTTCCGGCGGTGCAAATCGCAGATAAATGCTCTTATATCAGTATGTTTATCGTTGTTATTCAGACTACTTTCGTGATGTTTTTATTTATTTACGTATACACCTCCATTTATAGCTGCAGTTGGTAGTGAATGTGTTCACTCGATCCTAAATATTCATCTTTATTAATCTTTTTTATACATTCTTGTTGACCACTGGGGCAGAAAGTTTTTCTGAGATTTATCGTCACCGAATACTTTCATTTCCTAGTAATGAGCAGCGATGGTCACTGCGTTCATTTCTTTTCCTCTTTGCTTTATTTTCATTGCAATTTCGTACTGTTTTCTGTGAATTATTTCTCAAAGTGTTTTCTCTATATTTGTTGAAAAAAGGGTTCACTTCTAACTTCTACACCTTTGTATCGGTGTAAGTAATCATAACCTTCTGATCGCATCAGATAAAAAAAAAGAATGTGATTTTATGGACACTATCAGTTGGCAATACAGAAATGACATAGACCCTATACTCAAGAAAAAGAGAAAAAAAGTTTTTCCTTGGGGGGGCTAACCCCCCAGATTGCACCTGGGTCAGGAGGGGGGGCGTGTTGCACGGCATTCTCAGGTGCGCATTGAAGCAAAGCAGAGTGGCTGCTTGCTTACACTTCGTGAAGCAAAACATCGGGGTCTTTGTCTCTCCTCAATGACTTTTGGAAGCACGCCTGCTATTGTGTCGGCGTCGGGCCAGCCGGCTTTGAATATGCTAGTTGGCATTCCGCAATTTTCATCTTATCAGGAATTGCGTCTCTCTCCCCTGTTTCTCCCTGGGAAGCGAAGCTTCTCTGTGTTGGTGAAACCTCCCAGAGCAGATGTTTGTGTTTTGAAAGATCGTGTTTACAGCCGTAGGGCCAAGGCGATGACCAAAGTTGCTGTAACGCCAGTTTGTAGAGAACAGACATTCAGTCTTCGTCAGGAGTGCTTGGTGTTCTGTACTGTAAGCCACAATCTGACAGTATCGTCGCTTTTATCATTACGTACGCAGACCAAAAAGAGACAGAGCGATGATAAATACAGGAGAAATTTTCAAAAAAAAAATTTCATTTTCGTTAGAAGCGTTTTCCTGTACTGTAAGCGCAACAATCTGACGGTAACGCCGCTTTTATCATCCGAAGCACTCAAGCACGTAGCCTGTAAAAAGGACAGAACGACGATAAAAAAAATGAAAAATAATAATTTTTAGTAATTTCGTACACTCCTCCCCTTCTGTCCTTTCCAGCACCTGCAGACGAAGAGCTCCTGAAGCCTTGGACATTACCTTCGCCCCAGCATTCCTTGGGTCCTTTTATGGCAAAAAGCCGGACGGCTAATTGTTATCAGCATGAAAATGGATGTCGCTGTGATTGGACGTGATGCTACTTCTTTTTCCAGCTCGCTATTGTCTCCGTCCATTCTGAGGTTGCTGCTTCTACCGTCGTATATATTACGATGATAATTATTGCTCGTGGTGTAAGTCTGATGATAACGATAATGATGGCAGTTTCAACGGAGCAGCATTAGAAATCGCATTAGTACTATAGAAGACTATTATTTTTTTTTATGGCGGCAGTCAAAGCAGCCTTGGATACAACACTTGGTAGCAGCAGTACTAGAAATGGTATAAGTAATATAGATAATTATTATCATTTGCATTATTATAACGAAAGTTAAAGCAGCATTTGGTAGCAGCAGTACTAGAAATGACATTAGTACCATAGATAAATATTATCATTTGTATTATTATTACGAAAATTAAAGCAGTATTTCAAACAACACTTGGTAGCAGCAGTACTAGAAATGACATTAGTACTATAGATAGATGCTATCATTTGGACTGTTATAACGAAAGTCAAAGCAGCAATTAATACAACACTCGGTAGCAGCGGTACTAGAAATGGCATTAGTGCTAAAGATAGATATTATCATTGCATTATCATAAAGAAAGTTAAAGCAGTATTTAGCCAAGGTTACATATCCTGCGCCACGATTTATGAAGACAGATTATCAGTTTTGTCAAACTGTCGATTAATATTCAGCCGTCAGAACGTTAAGCAATAAACTTGACGCCGTATGGGCAAGTGGGAGTCCCATACGACGTAAAGAGATAATCCGGGATATTTAAGATATAAACAAAACATGGCCGTAAATTTAATTAACTCACAGTGGAGTAAAACGCGCAGCAAAAATCTGCAGTTGTATCAAATCTCCTCATCTTTCCAAGTAAGGGATCTGTCCCGTAAACGGTAGCATTCCTTTTTCTTTTAATTAAGTCCAAATACCAGAAATATTTAGGCTTTCATGCAAAGTAGTTTTACACACATTTTCGTATATCTAAGCATATTTATTTTTATTGCCATGTAAACGATAACGTTCTTTTTTCTTTTAATTAAGTCCAAATACCAGAAATATTTAGGCTTTCATGCAAAGTAGTTTTACACACATTTTCGTATATCTAAGCATATTTATTTTTATTGCCATGTAAACGATAACGTTCTTTTTTCTTTTAATTAAGTCCAAATACCAGAAATATTTAGGCTCTCATGCAAAGTAGTTTTACATACATTTTCGTATATCTAAGCATATTTATTTTTATTGCCATGTAAACGATAACGTTCTTTTTTCTTTTAATTAAGTCCAAATACCAGAAATATTTAGGCTTTCATGCAAAGTAGTTTTACACACATTTTCGTATATCTAAGCATATTTATTTTTATTGCCATGTAAACGATAACGTTCTTTTTTCTTTTAATTAAGTCCAAATACCAGAAATATTTAGGCTTTCATGCAAAGTAGTTTTACACACATTTTCGTATATCTAAGCATATTTATTTTTATTGCCATGTAAACGATAACGTTCCTTTTTCTTTTAATTAAGTCCAAATACCAGAAATATTTAGGCTTTCATGCAAAGTAGTTTTACACACATTTTCGTATATCTAAGCATATTTATTTTTATTGCCATGTAAACGATAACGTTCTTTTTTCTTTTAATTAAGTCCAAATACCAGAAATATTTAGGCTTTCATGCAAAGTAGTTTTACACACATTTTCGTATATCTAAGCATATTTATTTTTATTGCCATGTAAACGATAACGTTCTTTTTTCTTTTAATTAAGTCCAAATACCAGAAATATTTAGGCTTTCATGCAAAGTAGTTTTACATACATTTTCGTATATCTAAGCATATTTATTCTTATTGATTTCCTTACAAGAAACGATAAAGAAACAGAGTTTGATTAATATGAAATAAACACACACATACACACACAAAACATGTACTTGAAGCACCCGCCATTTGTATACCTGGGCAAGTAGCGAGAAAAAACAACTTGTCGCGTGGCCCCTGCGTCCATTCGTTTTGAGATTTGGGAATAAATAACAATCCCAGATGGAGGCACTGATATCTCCCTTTGGAATGAAGGTACCACCATTAAGATCAAGAGGGCCTCCAAGTAAGGAATGCCAGGAGAATGGAGAAACATTAAGAGACAGGGAGATGGAGGAAGGCCCTGGGTGGAATGGATGGGGACGGGGAGGAGTGAAGAGAAGAGAGGATAAGGATCAGAAAAAGAGAATGGCAGAAAGGGAGAGGGGGTAAGGAGGTTGGAAGAAAAGAATGGTGAGAATGGGCATAAGGAAATGCAAAGAAAAAGGAAGTGAGTGGGGAAAAGCAGAGGATTGTGAAAATGGAAATAGAAAAATAACAGGGAAAATAATATATTTCTTATATTCTTTAAAGAAGATACACTAGGCATGAGATGTCTTACCCGTTTTATGATTAAATATCACAAAATCAAACGTATGATTTGACAAAAAAATTTAAAAAATGTTGCTGAAAAGGAGGAAGTGACTCGATGGTCATCCTGCGTAGGATATCACGAAATCCTTCTCCTCCTACACTTTCGTGTCCTAACGAGCTTTGCAGGACGCGTTTGTGGTCAAATGAAGCAAAGTGCAATGTCTTTTTAACTTGCAGTGATTAAGAATTATCAAAACATTAATAGCTGAATCGAATCGATTTCATGATAAAAACGATATATCCTCAATTTGGCTGCTTTTATATATATATATATATATATATATATATATATATATATATATATATATATATATATATATATATATATATATATATATATATATATATATATACAACCTTGTAAATCGCTTCCAAAATATTTTTTTTTATTTGATCTACAGAATACCTTAATATTCAGTATAATTAATAGTAGTATATATTAACAGTCGAAGTACTTTCATGTCTCCAGTAATATAAATAACAATAATTATGCTTGTAATGCAATTTAGAATGTCGTTGATTAATACTGAGCAATGATAGGAAATTAATGGAAAGACCAGCAACAACAATAAGCATTAACAATAATAATAATAATAATAATAATAATAATAATAATAATAATAATAATAATAATAATAATTACCGGGAAAACAACATTTTTGTGTAGACATGCGATGTCCTTTTAAAGGTTCATTAATTAATTTTTGATTATTTATTGCGAAGTTGGGTAACAGCTGCGTAAAATCTTACTTTTTCATGCAACTCTTGCTTGTGCTTCGGATGCAGTCCCCTTTTTTTAAATTTTATTTTGCCGTATGCAGTTTAAATCAGTTTTTTTTTTTTTGTTCCCGTGGTTGCAATGTCCATGGAATTGTTTGATATAATCTTTTTGCTTTTTACTTTTCTGAAAAGAAAACTATTGTGTCGGCTTTGTCTGTTCGTCCGCACTTTTTCTGTCCGCCCTCAGATCTTGAAAATTACTGATTCTAGAGGGCTGCAAATTGGTATGTTGATCATCCACCCTCCAAACATCAAACATACCAAATTGCAGCCCTCTAGCCTCAGTAGTTTTTATTTTGTTTAAAGTTAAAGTTAGCCATAATTATGCTTCTGGCAATGATGTAAGATAGGCCACCACCGGTCCGTGGTTAAAGTTTCATGGGCCGCGACTCATACAGCATTATACCGAGACCACCGAAAGATAGCTCTGTTTTCGGCGGCCTTTATTATACGCTGTAGCGGCTGCACAGAAAACTCGATTGCACCGAAGAAACTTCAACGCATTTTGTACTTGTTTTTGCCCAATACACATAGATGGAAGTAAAAATTAATTATCGCAGTATATTGCACATCTGTAGAGTTTCTTGTAACCTCTGATGAATATTCATTATTATCCTTTTTTTTCGAATACTTCATAGGACGTTTCATGGGACGTTTCATAGGACTTGTCGCCTTCAGTGTTGAATGAATGTATTCATTCAACACTGCAAATGCTTACTCTGACAATAACAAAATGCCGGAAAAAATTATCTTTAGTTATCATCAGCTATCATCACTTAAAATAAATTGCATATGCCAGCTCACTAGAAACACTCTTGCACACACACACACACACACACACACACGTTCACATAAATATATCTGCATATATAGGCACACGTGCGTGTATGCGCATGCGCTGACCTGTTTTGTTTGAACAATTGAGCACATTACTTTGCAACGTTGATAACCACTACGAACCACATTACTACTTAACCTGCTGCACAGCGCAAGATAAATCAATCTGTGATAGAACGACAAAAAATTTCGACGGCAGGGACAAGAAATCATTTTGTAATGGAGACTGAAGCATCGCATTTTTTTTTATGTGAAGTGGAAGGAAATCAACAGTGCATATATATATATATATATATATATATATATATATATATATATATATATATATATATATATATATATATATGACTTTTTATCACATCACCGTGATTCATATACAGGCAATAAGCTACAAACGCCCTTTAATATCCAATTCGCTCTACCTCGGAAATAATATATTTTCATACATGTTACCGAAGGGGAATTTTTTAGTTGATAACAAGTTCGTCGTCCCGTGGCTATATATATATATATATATATATATATATATATATATATATATATATATATATATATATATGTAATACTTTTCTATATTCATTCATTTATATATATATATATATATATATATATATATATATATATATATATATATATATATATATATATATATTTATGTATATATATATATATATATATATATATATATATATATATATATATATATATATATATATATATATATATATATATATATATCAGAAAAGAGCTAAAACTCTAACATACAGCATTCGCCGAACAGACAGTGAAAGTTCGAAAAAAATAACACGAATGAATTCATAAAATCTAGAATGGGACCTGGAATGGCAAAGAAAAGGGGGAAGACAAAAAACCCGTGGGCTTTATCGCAAAATCTCGGCAGAGTCTAATGAAAAAAAAAAAAAACAGGACACCGAGATTAAGAGCGAGAAAAAATGATAAGCCCTTTCCCTTTTAGAAGCCTGGCAAGATAGGGCATTCCAGAACGAGACGGTCCTTTGACACCTATTGATTTCAAAACTATATCGCGGGACACGAGATTCCCTTTGAGAGGAAATTAAACGCAAACAAGAACCGGCTTTCGGACGAGATCTTCGCTAGGCCTAGGCCAGTCTGAAGAGAGTCTTCCGTAGGCCTACGAAACCCTTTCCTCCTCTTCCTTCTTAATCCATTTTGCTTAATCACATTTTTACAAAAATACTGGGTAAATCCGTTATGAAAATTAAAATCTTTTGGTTTATAAACATACCCTTTTGAATCTTGCTTTACCCACTCTCCGCGTGTCATAGGTGTAGCTCCGCCCACCTGCGCGTGAACAGACCTTCTCATTCTTAGACCATGGGTCCGAGGAGAATCTTCCTTAGGCCTACGAAACCCTTTCTTCTTCTTCCTTTTCTTTTTCTTTGTCTCGGCCAGGACCCGAAGAGTGTCTGTGAGACTGAGATTCAACTGCGAGATTATGTGCGAGGCCAAGACTTGAATTTGAAATGAGGATCAAAGTCTTCCATATCACAAAAATGACCACTACTGGGAGGCCTTCATCTCCTCCCTCCATTCTCCTTTCATACGCCCTTCACCCTTCCTTCATTCTGTCCTCCTGTTGAAGCTCACATCCCACGAACGTCTCTCTTCCCTTGAAAGAGCCACCTGCGGGATCTAGACTCATTGTGCAGGGGGTCCAATCTCTTATTAATTCGCCTCTCTTTGCCATAAAGGGATTCAGCACACGTGCGTTGAGAGATGCGTTCCAAGTTGGTTGTTATCTTTCCTAGCGCGCATCTTCACGGTTATGTGAGGGTACTGTGGAGTATTTGTAAGGCTGGTATTGTCTCCAGTGCATGTCAGTGGAAGCTTGACAAAGGTAACGAGTTGACGAGTGAAGGAAGAAGAAGAATAATAGTGGAAAATGAGATGCAACAGATTAATACTTAAAGTCGTAGGAATAAATATAGTAGCCTCACAAAAAACGAGCAAAAATTGCGCTTCAGTTTCTTCGGCGCAATCCGTTTTTCCGAGGTCACGGTATAATGCTGTATAAACCGAGGCAAATGAAACTTTAACCACGGTCCGGTGGTGGCCGATTATGGCTCAATTTAACCTTAAGTAAAATAAAAACTGCTGAGGCTAGAGGGCTGCAATTTGGTATGTTTGATGATTGGAGGGTGGATGATCATTATGCCAATTTGCAGCCCTGTAGCCTCAGTGATTTTTAAGATCTGAGGGCGGACAGAAAAAGTGTGAGCAGAAAAAAGTGCGGACGGACAGATAAAGCCGGCACAATAGTTTCCTTTTTAGAAAACTAAAAATCATAAATAAAGAAGAAATCTAATTTTGCAAAAGCAAGAATCGAGTAGAATAACTATAAATCGTTCACGTATACGAAGACAGAAGTAAGAACAAAAAAGAAAATAAAATCTGCTCCAAACCTGAATCCCGAGTAAAAGGAAGATTTCAGAACAATTGCAAGTCAGTTTCACAAGAGGCCTCGTGAAGATTCTATTCCACGTCTTTCCTCTCCTCTTCCACCGCAGTGATTTATATTCTCTTTCCTCTGCTTCCAAGTGGAAGCAAGCGCAATTTAGCAATGAATGTAATTGGAATATTGCAATAATCTTCAACTGCAAACCTTAATCTTCCCGTTACGATGATGATCAACGAGGAAGTAAGGTCACCATTTGACCCCGAGGGCCATCACTGCTTACTTGACCCAGAAAAGGTCATGCGCTCTTTACGAGTGAGAAACAGAGATACTGCTGGGCTGATATGGAGGTACAAATGCAAATGAATACAATCCGATCACTCATTAGTAATACGAGAGCAAGGTTTCCTGGTGTTGGTAAGGAAGGAATTGATAAATGACCGAAGATTATGGGAGTAAGAACAAAACTCTCTTGTGCTTTTTTTTCTCTGTGCTTGTCTGGCTCTGTGAAGTGAAAGTTCCGTTAGTTATTTTAGAGCGAAGTTAGGTGTGCAGCATTGTGTACTGATTTCACAATCGCCAAATGTTATTACGTTTTCGTTCTTGATGCGTCATTAATCTGCAGTACATCACGTCTCGAGTGTTCGCGGGTGTTGCGTGACATCAGCTGCCCTTTAGTCTGACCAGTGACCTAGAAGCCACTTTCATTCATTCGCCGATTACGTAATTACATGAGGCGTCGAAAACAATCATTACTTATAGAATGGTCACCGCTCTCGACAATCACGACAAAGGCAATATTTTATGGGCCGTTTCGCGTCGAATTTCTGATTCTACATCTTCAATTACTTAAATCAGGGTTGATGCGCTCTCAAACGGAATATTCTTTCAATAATTTACTTATTCCGGCAGCAAAACTTTACCAGAAATATGATTAACTTTTCCGCTTTTTTTCTGTCTCGCTAATATTGTGATGATAACGCATATACCAATAAATTAATCAATTAATTAATTATCTCTCTCCGGGGTACCACTAAACGTACACGTTTGTAATCAGTCTTTAATAACGTTTGCTCTATGAAGACGAATGTGTACATTACCTCACCGTTTGCACTATGTATACATACACAAGCGTACTTCCGCGTCAATGTACCGATGTAATCAGACTAAGGAACATGCGCAGCAGGGTACCTTTGATGTGGTGATGTCAGGTAACATTCGTAACCTGAGAATCAACAAGTCTCCGCCAGCACCTAAAAACGGGCGAATAGGTCCCAGTTCAATTTTATGGGTTCCCGTCCTTGAGAAAGATGGCTAGATTTGCCATTATTCTGTTTATTTACCTTCAGAACAGATCGAATGGTTCGGCTGGGAGTGTTTCATGGCTGGGAGTCACACCTTTCTTATCACACGCGGTGCCTTCTTGACTAGATTCTAGCTTTGGTGGCTGCAGCACGGGATGGCTTTATCAGATTTCATAGGGGGGGATTTATCAGCTTACATGCTCACAGAAAAGCACGCACGAACAGACAGACACACAAACGCACAAATATCGTAAAATGAAGAATGTTTCCTAGAGATGAGGTATCTTTCCTTGTTAGCAGGATATATTTTTCATGGAGTTGTTCTATTATAAATGCGTGTGTATATGTATATATACACACACACCCACACACACACACATATATATATATATATATATATATATATATATATATATATATATATATATATATATATATATATATATATATATATATATATACACACACGTTATGTATATATATATAATATATATATATATATATATATATATATATATATACATATATATACACATATACATATTAACATATATATACAGTATATATATACATATATACACATATATATATGTATATATATATATATATATATATATATATATATATATATTTATACAAACATATATATACGCACATTTATAACAGAACAACCCCATGAAATATATATCCGGTTAACAAACAAAGACGCCTCATCTCTAGGAGACATTCTTCATGTAACGATATTTTTGGGCAATACCTCATTGCGTCACGCTGGAATTTACCCAAGGTCGATTATCTCCCTCTAGACATGAAGTACATCGAATACTATGGCAATTATTTTTAATCTTTGTAGAATACCTCAATCTCGTATGCTTTTTTTTATTTTTTCACAAACAACCGCCTGTCTTTCTCTCATGGAGTAATCTTTCGCAAATCAATAGTATTTGGAAATATACCCGTAGTTAGGTAAGTTTGGTACTTACGCATATTTTTATACGAGTGTCCTTTTTTGTAAGTAGGACACATTCCACTTGCTGTTGTCCTGATTTATAATATATGTATATATATATATATATATATATATATATATATATATATATATATATATATATATATATATATATACACATACACATATATATATATATATATATATATATATATATATATATATATATATATATATATTTGTCCTGTTTTATAATATATATATATATATGTGTGTGTGAGTGTGTGTGTGTGTATGTGCTTGTGTGTGTATGTGTGTGTTTGAGAGTATTTCCCCTACATAGAGGTATTTCCACAAAACAAGTAATCTCAGCCACAGTCATCCTGAACTGGCTATTTGAAGGCGATTATGTATTTGTGTCTGTTTAAGTGCGTTTGCGTGTTTGTGACACATACAAAAACTGTTTTGAATGCATATTCAGTGATTAATTGTCACAAAAAATTAATGTACAATAATTAGGAGATATGATGTGGTGTATTCTCGAGGAACAACAGATCAACCTGTCATTGAAAATAAGACTAGACTGTTTTCCTGTGTTTGAATATGTCAAAACGTAACTATATAGGAGCATGAATGTACCGTATTTTCCAATTATATGATCTTATGAAGGGTACGAGAAGTGGGACTGTATGAATGTTCTTTTTTCATCTAACAGGCTTCTTCTTTTACAATGACGTTGCAGAATAGGCCAGCTTTCGGTTCGCTTGCGTTTACACGACGTTTAAGGTTCCAGTTACAACGTTCTTTGCGCTTCTCTGTTCTCTCACAGAGAAAGTAATTCACATTAATTCACATGGTCTCGCTGTAGTTTTTGAACAAGACTTCTCATTATTAAATGGAACTGTAGTACAATATTATCTTTCGTGATATATATATATATATATATATATATATATATATATATATATATCTTTATACATAATTATACAGTATATATATATATATATATATATATATATATATATATATATATATATATATATATATATATATCTATATGTATGTGTGTGTGTGTATGTGTATGATTTACTGGTCAAGTTCACAAAAGCCGGCCTCATGGTCACCTTGCTACACCTAACTAGGCCCGGGAGAATTCAGTACAGAGAGAAAAAAAAACCTTCAAGTGTACTTCCAAAAAATATTGATAAAACCGTCTTCAAAAGCCATAGAACATAAAACCTGAAAAAAAGGGAAAATTCCAAAGCTTGACAGTAAGGGGAAAGAAACCGTGACCGCGGATCCATGCAATTCAAAGATTCCTCTTCTCCACAGAATGAATAAAACCCGTAAGTCTCTGAGAGTTATTAAAATTCATGAGGCGTTGAAAATGTCAGCACATCACACTCGAGGCCAAGTCACAAGCTTACGAGAAATATCTCTCTCGTAAAATGG
>JANJGK010000018.1:42453990-42456490 GCA_039081455.1 Macrobrachium rosenbergii | reverse complement strand
AGTGGTTCAATCAGAAGACACTTTCGTTGTCGTGCGAGCCAGTTTTGCTTTGATATTTTATTCATAAATGAAGATGAATGCAAAAACAGGATGAAGAGGAGGAAACTGACTTAAAACTAGAGTAAATGACAGGACATGATGCAAAGCAAGGGGAAGAGGACAGGAATCACCAATACAGGAGATAGGAAGTGAAGTAGACACAATAAGTTGGAGAGAGATGACACAAGCAGCCTATGGGAAAAGCAAGGAGAGAGAGAGAGAGAGAGAGAGAGAGAGAGCGTCATTACTCATAAGAGAAAAAATTTCCTTAGAAGACCAGGAAAGCAATTGTTTGTGAACTGGAAGTCATAACGTGCTCTCCTGTCAGCCAGGTATGAAAAGGACCATTGCAAAGAGGAACGCGACTGATAAACGGTGATAGCCAGAAAGGTGATCGAGGATAAATAAAAAGGTGTTGCACGACAAGGAGCAATAAGCTAAAGGCAGAATCCGTCACAGAATGGGAGCGTAACTGGTGCCAATTTCGATCAAAAAATGGTCATCTGCGCGCACCAGCTCTTTTCGAATTCTCCACCTGACTCCAATTAAAGTCACCTCGGGGTTAACCCGGAGTAGCCTTCCCATGCCGCCTTCTGCATTGTTATTATTGATCTGTCTGTAATCATAGATTCGCATCACAGCGTTTATGAGTTTTTATTTATTTATTTTTTTTTTTTAGAAAGGGAGATACGCTTTATTCCCTTACGCAATTTTTCTTCAGTTTGTCTCAGACAGACCGACTACATAAGATTTATTTATGAGTGATGGTTGTACTTTTCACGCTTTCGAAATTTCTTGTCATTACTGCGAGTTTCTTTTGAGGTTAAATGGTGATAAATCATTTAGCACTGCCAGTTTCGTATCTTCTCTCAACTGGAAAATATTATTATTATTATTATTATTATTATTATTATTATTATTATTATTATTATTATTATTATTATTATTATTATTGTTGTTGTTGCTAGAGATTGACTCCTAGGGAATCTGATTCTCATTAGAAACAGCCAAACAAGCGCTATAGTCAACATTTTTATTCCACTGGGACGTTTCGGCTTTAACACACTAAGCCATAAAGTTTTATGTTTTGGTGTTTTGCCTCTATTTTAGGTCGAAAATGGCTTAGTGTGTTGAAGCCGAAACGTCCCAGTGGAATATAAAATGTTGATTATAGAGCTTGCTTGGCTGTTCCTGATTATTATTGTTGTTGTCGTTTTCCATTATTCCTTTAGCATGGTAAAATTCCCCGTTTTTTTTTTTTTTTTTTTTAGCTACTACGAGTAAGAATAACGAGAAAATCTTTTGGTTACATCTCATCTCGTTCCATCAGTTCGAACAAAATATTTGAATGCTTAGCACGTCCAAAACCAGCATTTCAACGTCGGTTTTGCCGCTTCTTCGAGGAACAATCTATCATGCTTTCGAGACACTTTTTTTTATTTCCCTCGAAACTTGACCAAGAGAGAGAGAAAGCGAACGTTGAGAGTCGTGAATCATCCTATCTTGCGACGTCATTAGGGAGAAAATCCATAGCAGGGGCTCTCGCCTTCACGGCCGAGTTACCAAAAATTACACAAGGACTCGCTGGAAATGTCTTGGTTTTTCGCTATTAAAGACAGATTTATTGGAGAAAGAAGAAAGTTTGTTTGTCGAAAGTGAGGGTCCTCGTGATGTACAAGCGAAAGTCAGGGGTTTCTTTCGAGCGCTGAGGGTCGTTCATATGTATAAGTACAGACAGAGATCTAGGGATCCACGGGGCATTTACAAGTAAAACAAGGGCATACAGCTGCGACATTAGTTGAAGATGGGAGATGGTGGTTGGCCGGAAACGAGAAATTCCCCTGAGGTTGGCAATGGCTGGCGGCGAATGCTAGCACGAGCGATGGCGAACCTTTGCGTGGGGAGCTGAGGCTGGACTCGCCTGACAAAAGGTGTTCTTTGTGGGGATGACTGGGGGCCTGGTGTTGAGAGGAGATGGGCAGAGCCCTTAAGCTGGTAAGAGAGTCATCGGCAGTGCAGTAAGGGTTGCAAGGCTAAATGCTGAAAAAATACATGCTGGGATACGTCAGGTATGGTAGCTTGAACACTCTGTTTTTTTGCAACTGACTGTCTTTTGTCCAAATTTCATTATATATGCCTTATAGTGCAGTATGACAAGTTAAGAATGGTGAAAATAACTTAATTCCAGAAGGACTTTGGCCAACGCTCTTTCCTTCAAACACAAGACTTAAAACATCACAATCTGCTCTTGATGAAAATATCTGAAATTCAGCATTTGGCCTGTTGTGATAAAGCGACATTGTCACAACTAGATTTTCAGTCCGCCGGTGCTGTTTGTCAAACAATCTGGATCTGTCACAAGTGACAGAAATGGAAATACTGCAAACGTAAATCAAAAGATCTTTTAGATGTAGACGATGCCCTCCTAACACTGACTAGTAACCAGCAAAAACAAAAAATA
>JANJGK010000018.1:42443725-42448725 GCA_039081455.1 Macrobrachium rosenbergii | reverse complement strand
CTTTTTCTAATTTAGTTTCTAAATCACTGAATAACAAATTTATGATGTTTTTTTTTTACATGAGTGCGTGAAACGTTATTCATTATTTTCATACATTATATGGTTATTCATTTTCTTTTGTTTCAGGTGAGTCGACAAAAACTGCGGCTTCTTCGGCACAATATCTTCAAGGTATTTATTGAAAATGATATTTTTTGTCTTTTTTCTATACTTGCATGCATACATAAATATATTCATATGTATATAAATGCATGTATGCATGCGCACACAAGCACACACACAATATATATGTATGCATATATATAATATATATGTGTGTGTGTATATATATATATATATATATATATATATATATATATATATATATATATATATATATATATATCATGTGTGTATATATATATATATGTGTGTGTGTGTGTGTTAGTGTAGGCACAAATGTCCATGAATATAAGGTTTTTTCCTATACAAAAAGATATGTTTGCCCCTATCATTTATGTATTTCATATACATACATACATACATACATACATACAGTATTTCTATTATTCATCAATGAGAGAGGTCAAGCTTCTTTTCCTCAAAAAACCGGTATGGTTCAAGTGTGTTCACCTGCTACCCACTGTATGTCTGTTGACGTAAAGCGATGTGGGCAGCGAGAGACAGGATCCCTCCTGTAAAGTGAAAAAGCTTAATGTTTATATATATACATATATATATATATATATATATATATATATATATATATATATATATATGTATATGTATATATGTATATATATATATATATTATATATTTATATATATAGACAGACAGATATATAGACTGTTATAGACGCATATACTGTATATAAGAGCTCGCGTGTATGCAACACTCATTTGTATCCCGGAATACGTAGGACATGAAATTGCTCACTGAAAAAGTCGAAATGTATAACAAAAAAACTGAAAGCCTAGAAAAGAGAGAGAGAGAGAGAGAGAGAGAGAGAGAGAGAGAGAGAGAGAGAGAGAGAGAGAGAGACCTGGAGCCTGTGCTTAGCTACACAAAACCAGGACCCAGACGAATGTAGACAGATAAGCAAATGACCAAGTCTAACTTAGAGACAAGTCACGTGACGTCTTGACTGTTTTGTTGTTGTCCGCTTGTTGTTTTGCCTCGGCTGGTTGCGAAGGGCAGGGCAAAGTGTTTGAAACCTTGCTGAACTTCACTTCGGAAAGTTATTTAAGACTGAATAACATAAAAATACATTAAAAGGGGAGAGAAATGTATTAGCGTTTTGCTAAGCTGACTAATATCTATCAAGTACTCCGGGAATTCTGTCGCGAATTTTGGACATGTTTCCGTAAAACTTTGAATCTTTTTTGTAAAAATTCAGATAAACTTCCATAACTTAGAAGCATAACTCGGCAATAAGAGAAACAACAAGAAAATCAGCCACAATGCGATATTAATAGTACAATGAAAAAAAAAAACATTAATAAATATACCCGGAAAGGAAAAAAATAGAAGTATCTGGGTTGGCGTGACAGACACACACTGACGAATAGACAGACAGGCAGACGGGGATACTGAAGGAAAAACTAGTTCTCCCAACTGGCCGGTAGGTGACGAAAATAAGTTTTTTTTTTTTTTCCTCTCTCTCTCTCATCAAGAAGAACTTGCTTACGTCTCTTATCTGAGGCAAACATGTGTGCTGGCTTCCTATCAAGAGACTTCAGCCAGATCCTGGAAACAGTCATAGAGAGAGAGAGAGAGAGAGAGAGAGAGAGAGAGAGAGAGAGAGAGAGAGAGAGAGAGAGAGAGAGAGAAGCAAACATTCATAATTTGAACGATCCAGGCATGCAAATATCAACACTGAAAGATGCATAAAAAATCTTTAAATAAACAAAGCTTTGTAATAAAAGTAGATGGACCAGGGATGTAAAGAATGTAAAAGAGTAGAGAGAGAGAGAGAGAGAGAGAGAGAGAGAGAGAGAGAGAGAGAGAGAGAGAGAGAGAGAGAGAGAGAGAAATTGGACGGAGCTTGGACTCTAAGAAAGACTACTGCCAAATTAACATTTGTTGTTGACCTTGGAAGTCTAAGTGAGGCTTGAGATTACGAGAAAAACAGGTGGGTCTCTCGACCATTAACCAGGTGACCAGTGTATGGAAGTAAAAGGTGTTTTTGGCAGGGAAGGGGAACTTTGGAGATCTTAGATAAGGAATCCATACTATAATGATTATTTATTCCCTGTACTGTGAAGGCCAGCATCAGTTATGAAATACAGATAGCCCATGACTAGTTTTTCTGTATGGTTGATAAAACCATAATTAACATTTGGGAGGAAACTGGGATAATGTAAATGTGAGTAAATTGTCTTGACAAGTAAATTCAAAATAGTAACGTTGCTATTAAAAAAAAACATACACGCGAATACGAGATAAGATTATACATACACAAAGAGAAAGCACGCTTTTCAGCTCATATTTAATATACACATTCCATCTAAACAGATTCAACTTTTTCTTTTTTTTGGTTCATTTGAATTCAACATCCACAACTCACATCGTAAAAGAGAGTTGCTTCACGATCCCATCATAAATTTCCACAAAAAGAAGAGAACTTTAAAATTTACTAGATGATAATAAGTCTCAGAAGAATGTGTACCTAGTTGCATTCTAATGTTTAAAAAAAGGGAGACATTTCTGAGTTAAAATATACGGAAGAGATTCTAAAAAACAGCTTTCTTTGTACAGCTTCTAAAAATTCATTATGATTTTGATGCACAAAATGTTTATTGAGCTATAGCTTATGACAGCTGAGTGGACTTGGAATCGTTGTTATGTTTTATATTCTAGTAAAGATAATGGCAGATTTGTTTATTTGCTTGCTTGAAGTCAGGAGATGCAAGCAATATATTTAAAGCTGTAAAATAAGTAGTTTAAAGCACGAACGAAGATTCTTGTCATTCTTCCCACATTCATGACATTCCAATTTTTAGAGCCTGTTTAACTCAAGGTCTAATTCATTGACACCCACTCTTTTAGTTTAATATATTTCCTTATAATTTCATCTATGGAATCCGTATTGAGTGAGAGAGGACTTCAGTATGATCGCTTAGATCGCTTAGATTCCTGGAGATCTGAAATAAAATGAGTGTTTTTTTTTTTTACTATGAAACTGCACGGCTGAGACGTAAAACTTCCGAGAATCTTTTTCGTGTACGGGATATTTCTTACCGAGATTTTGGCCTTGAAGATGTATCCTGTTTTCATTAACCATGATAGACTTTATCACTCAAAAAGTGGTTTCGGCAAAAATTTTTTATTTTTTTGTGTGTGTCATCATCAGATAAATCACTTCTGCATTATAAAAGATTCTTTATAAAATGCTCGTACACTTTTACAGTCGTATCTAGAAAAAATGAACAACGATGCCATTAAAGAAGAATTGTGGCAGGTGGAAGATAGATACTTCATCTTACACCGCATATTTGACACAACATTGCATCATCAAACTACATGAAGAAAAATAATGTTAAAAAGTCATAATAAAGCAATAAATAAAGTAAATCAGGGAGGATCCGGTTTTCGTTTTCGTAAGGTGAACATGAGAGAAAATATTCCTCAAGGAACACGACTGACTTGAAATCAGTTAAGCCATAAGGAAGGTGCTACTGGTCTGAAATCGATTTTAAAAATCTGCTATTATGCTAACAAAACCATTACTGCTATATTCCTCGGCCTAAGTGCGAACTTGAAAGCAGCTCTGAATAGCAAAATTCCAAGGAGTTATCCTTGGTCTTGGTCCGGATCATCTTCATCTATGTTTGGTGTACTCAAGCAGTTCCTCAGCTGTAGTTTGCCTTCACAAGTGTGTAAGAAAAAAAAATAGTTAGGGACTTAGCTTCCTTTTATTTTTAAAATTGTTCCAACTATTATCTTTTTCTAAAGACTCCAAAGTTCGCAGGCTGCTGCCCTTTTTCGTATTATTGCCTCGCTGGCCGAGCGCCTTGCGCCCTCCAAAGAAGTCTTGCCCTGCCTTCCGCCAGAGTTCATTCAAGCAACCTGTCCCCGGGGATAAATAGCTTGGAACTACAGCCCCTGTCCGCGCATGCGCTGTATAAAAAGAATGATAACTGAGGGCTATCATTTTGTGGTTATGGGCATCGTTATTATTATGGTGCATTGACATATTGTGGAAAGCCATTAGGGGGGGACTTGTTTCAGTCAATACCCTTTAAAGACCCCGAGGGTTGCACACACAAGCGCGGGCGACGACGGCCGAAGGCGCGTGCATGACTCAGTGATACGTTCTGTAACATGCCATTGTCGACCTTAAGGCCAATGAAAAGAGAATATCTGCCGATTAGGGGAAAAAAAAAATCTACGACAGCGGCGTTGTTGCAGCGCCTTCCGCTGACAAGAATGAAAAAGTAAGTACGTCAAAAAAAAAAAAACATATACACAAAAATTGTTTCGAAAAGACGACGGTGATTAAGCTAGAATAAATCCTTCTAGAGCGGAATGGATACTGGACGAATTGCATGCCCGGGGACGTCGAGCGAACGCTAATGGACCTAAATTACATATGATAATTCCGACGGAGTTTGTCGTAAGAAAACGCTAAATGATGAGTTGACAGATTTGCCACAACATTGATGCTTCCGTTCGTGTAGCAGGATGATATAGACCGCCATTAACTTCCCCGACAGAACCTCGCTGTAAGACGTCTCATGTTGGACGAATTAACTTCGGATTCCAGGCGCAGCGACTCTGAAATACACTCCACATTTGGAGTTGTTTAGGAGCTTGCGCTTAGGTGATCGGCTTACTAAGCAGATGATTTGGGAGCCATTACGTGCAGCGAAAATGAACGTCTGCTACAGCATTCAGTACTAAAGCGATCCGTTAAGATGACCTTTTCTACAGGATATTAGTTTGAGCCTCTTTCTGTATTACTCTAAGAATAGATGATGTCGAAAATAAATGATTAAAACACATTAGGTTATTAAATGAA
>JANJGK010000018.1:42413725-42441225 GCA_039081455.1 Macrobrachium rosenbergii | reverse complement strand
TCCTTTACTTAGCATAAAGAATGGAGTACTGCAAGGCCTCTCGACTTCTTGTCCTTTACTTAGCTAAGTAAAGGACAAGAAGTCGAAAGGCCTGGCAGTACTCCATTGTTTCTCTTTCCTTCGTGGATTTTTTCTTTATTTACATATTCATCATGTTCCATATTTTCGTGATCCAGTTATACACATATACATATGCATACATACATACATACATACATACATACATACATACTCTAGATTGCACATTCTCATCGACTTTAAAGTTTATTATGTTCCTCTTCCCGATAAAGATCCTTGCCACCCACCTCCCCCCGCCCCCACCAACACATAATCACTACGTAGTGCACAATTATAAATTGCCTTATCAGGAGCAGGCTTACCTGCCCATCTCCTGACGTGTACATTAAACGCGTGTGGTTATGGAATACTAATCGATATCTGTATTCGCTTTAGGAAGCTGTGATGAAGGGAATATTCAGATAACGAGAAGTTAACGTAAAGATCTCTGGTTTTCTTGCGCTTTGCGCTCCTCTTTTGTCCTTTGCAAATTCCCTTAAATATACTCAGAGTATATTAGGAGGACCGTGGTCCTTTAGTTTACTGAATAGTTCAGGATTGCGAAGTTCGTAATACTTCAATCATTTTAAAATTAGCTTTGATTTTATTGTTTTGCTAATCATACACAGCAGTAAGTACTATCTGTGTTTACGAAATCTTGTTGAGAATAAATGGTTTCCTGTCGTCAACCAGACATAAAGGCTTACCCTTGTAACTCTGT
Organism: Macrobrachium rosenbergii; assembly: GCA_039081455.1. Taxonomy (NCBI): domain Eukaryota; kingdom Metazoa; phylum Arthropoda; class Malacostraca; order Decapoda; family Palaemonidae; genus Macrobrachium; species Macrobrachium rosenbergii. Next base: position 42,440,447 of record JANJGK010000018.1, on the reverse strand, counting down.
AAGCGAGATCACTCAATCAACAGGTAAAATATTCAGGTCATGGCCTGTTCTGGTTGACAGAATTGCAATTACCGTGACCTATGAATCAATTTGTATATGATTTATCTTAACCGGGGAAATATAGGGATTGAATGGCTACTGCTTATAGGATGACATGATTGTTAAGATGCTTTAATGTTCTAGGAGGTTACGGTATCTGTACACTATTGGATGGCCACTGAATTTACTGATTACTCCAGTTTTAACTTTGTAATAAATAAAACTTAGTGACTTTGAATTGCGTAGTACGGGAAAGACAATTTTAATGCTCCCATCACACACACACACACATACTGTATATATATATATATATATATATATATATATATATATATATATATATATATATATATATATATATATATATATATGCTACCGGGGTCTAAGCGATGTCAGGCAGTGCAACCGATCGAGGCTACGGCCTACCCCAACGCCAAATCAATGTCCTTCAAAAGAAGGCATCGTGCTTACCCCATATGAAAAAATGGGAAAAAAAAGCACGCTAAACGAAGAAGTAAATATGTATGTATGTATATATACCGTATATATAGAATTACTAAGCGTGATGGTAATCATTTCTTAGGTCCTTACAAAACCTTTTATGTTAACTTCTCATTATCTTTTCGTTAGAAAACTAATTCAACCAAACGTAGCAATAATATTTTTGGGACGCAAAGAGATATCTTACTAGTTATGGTTACACTATAACTTCAACAACGTATCTTACCTTAACGATGAATGAAAAGCATTTTTAAAGAATGAATTTATTGAACTTAACCAGCATCCATATACGGCCATTTTTATTTCAACGTGAATTCCAGTAAGCGAAAAGCATTATGTCAGGCAGCGATAGGTATGGGTTTTAGTCTACGATAACCCATCTTGTGTTTACCCTAATTTCGCCTTAAACTACGATAAATAAAGGATTATTAACAAACTCGTTTACCCTAATTCCGCCCTAAACTACGATAAATAAAGGATTATTAACAAACTCGTTTACCCTAATTTTGCCCTAAACTACGATAAATAAAGGAATATTAACAAAATCCTTTTGAGGAAATTTTCAGTATTGACTCGTTTACCCCAATTTCGCCTTAAACCACGATAAATAAAGGAATATTAACAAAATCCTTTTGAGGATATTTTCAGTATTGACTCGTTTACCCTAATTTCGCCTTAAACTACGATAAATTAAGGCATATTAACAAAATCCTTTTGAGGATATTTTCAGTATTGACTCGTTTATCCTAATTTCGCCTTAAACCACGATAAATAAAGGCATATTTACAAAATCCTTTTGAGGATATTTTCAGTATAGACTCGTTTATCCTAATTTCGCCCTAAACTACGACAAATAAAGGAATATTGATTCGTGATTCCATTCCTTTGTCTGGATGCTAACCGCAGCAAGCCAAAGGGTAAAAAAAAAAAAAAAAAAAAAGCCCTGCGACTTCCGAGGGCAAAGCAAGGGAGGCCCAAGAGGGTCGTCAGAGGTAATCTTCGAGGGAACACCTGGAGGGAGAGGTCGGCCTTGGCGGTTCTCATCGTCCACCCTAGTATTACCACTCGAGTATTACATGCCTAGGGCCTCAGGCCTTCTCTGCTCTAGTTGGGAAATAGCGTAGTATTTCATGATGCTGTAAAGGGGAGTTCTTCTTATCTCTCTCTCTCTCTCTCTCTCTCTCTCTCTCTCTCTCTCTCTCTCTCTCTCTCTCTCTCTCTCTCTCTCTCTCTCTCTCTCGGGGAATAAAAACAATAATTCAGCGAGTACTTGCGAATAACTGATATAAACGTTCTCTCTCTCGAAAAAAAATTTTAAAATGTTCAACAAATAATTGATTTCATTGTCATTACAAGCGAAGAAATATAATCCTACTCTTATGATTATAGAACTTTTAGATTCAGTCTAAAGCCTCAATTATGACTGATCGAATCTCCATTTATCATTTTTTTTTTCTCTCTTCACTCCTCTCTTCAAGAACAGACATGCGTTTATTCCTCGCGTATGCAATTACGCAACGGGCGTTATTTTGCGCAAGTTTATTTCTCTTAGTGTGAAGGCCAAGTGCGTTTTTTTTATATATATATATAATGGATGACCAAAGTTTGCAACGATAACTTTTCGATGGGCGAGCAAGATTCTGTTGTCTAAAATATATCTAGAATGTTATTGTTTCTTCGTGTTTCTCTTTTGTATGTTACTATGATTTTAGTCCGCACTTTTTCTGTCTGCATTTTTCTGTCTGCACTTTTCTGCCCGCTCTCAGATCTTAAAAACTACTGAGGCTAGAGGGCTGCAAATTGGTATGTTGATCATCCACCCTTCAATCATGAAACATACCAAATTGCAGCCCACTAGCCTCAGTAGTTTTTATTTTATTTAAGGTTAAAGTTAGCCATGATCGTGCGTCTGGCAACGTTATAGAACAGACCACCATCGGGCAGTGGTAGAAAGTTTCATGGGCCTCCGATCATACAGCATTATAAGCTGTACAGAAAACTCGATTGCGCCGAAGAAACTTCGGCGCATTTTTTACTTATTTTTCAAATGACATTCAAATCCAGTGCTTATGCAATTGTAATGTAATTTTTGTTCCTTTTCAATTGACACTGCAGATACTGGAAAAGATTCGTTTTTACAATGAGAGATGTATGATTTTTAGAATGATATGCAATAAGTAAGTAATAGCTGGGAATCTGGTCTCCTCACTTTCCTGAATATATTATTTCCTAGACGACAATTTCTCTTCATGTTTTAAGCTAGGTTCATTGAAATTCACTCACTCTTTCTCTCTCTCTCTCTCTCTCTCTCACACACACACACACACACACACACATACATATATATATATATATATATATATATATATATATATATATATATATATATATATATATTGTATACATATATATATATATGTATATATATATATATATATATTATATATATATGTGTATATACATATATTTATATATATATATATATATATATATATATATATATATATATATATATATATATATATATATATACACATACATACAGGGAGCGAAAGCTAAGATTACAGTCAGGATACTGTTTCCTGCAATGACACAATTCATTCCTCTTCAAAAAGAAGAAAAGCCCCTGTCTACTGTATATATAATTAACAAGCGACCATTCATAAATCCAAAAAAACTAAAAATTTTTCCTTTGTTAGGAAAGTGAGAGGATGAAGTTAAGACCGAGATTTGAACATTCGTCGGTCACGACGAAATTAACCGCGATGTGTAAATTGGCTGTAAATTTTTCCCTTCGTGAAATACGGCTTTCTCGAGGGAAAACTGATCTGACGTTCTGGATAACCTTAAAGGCTGCGCGGAAAAAAAAAAAAAGTTGTAATCAGAATCGCGGTTCTTTTTTCGGTTAATGAATATTCAGTTTATGTGAAGAGATATCTCGAGGATACGAAAGTTTAACGTTTTGGAGGGAATGTCTGTGCAAAGGGAAATGGATAGTCAGACTATACCTAATTTTAAATGTGGAAGATGTTTCTGTGTGAAAGATATAGTTTTAATCATCGTCAGTGAAAATGTTTTAAGGTATATCAAGTCTTTTTTTTTTTAACTTGTTAGCAATTTTAGTCCTAAATTAAACGTTTTAATCATAAATTCCTTATCCAGCGAATCCATTCCTTTTATTCGTAGCTAGTTGCTACAAAATATTCTACATGCAGGGACAACAAGCCACACAATTCATTTAATCAATTCAGTACAAGTAATTACATAAAAGAAAATGTCTGTCATGTATTAGAATTTATTTTTATCTTTCATTGAATGAAGTCATTAAAAGCTGACACAAAAATGCCATTCTTCACGTGCACCAGCGAGAAGAAGAAATCAGTTCGAAATCCTGCCGAACGAAAGACCAGGAATTGCAACTTCGGCTGCACAACCACGACCTCCAAACAATGGCGGGAGCAAACTGGCCGAACGGCCGTGCGCTCGAGACACCGACAGACCACACTGAGAGAGAGAGGGAGAGAGAGAGAGAGAGAGAGAGAGAGAGAGAGAGAGAGAGAGAGAGAGAGAGAGGAAAATAACTCACTCAGCTGAAGATGGCCATTAAGCGTCACCACTTTCACCTCGTCAGTCCGTCCGACTTGCAGCTAATTTGTTTTGGCGGCTGTGGTCACGTCCCCGGCTTCGGCTTTGTTGTGGACACAATGCCTTCTCCTTCTGTCGTGCCCACGTATGGCAAACAAGGGCACAAGGAAGTGGATAAAAGGAGTTGCTGGCTGCTGCCTGTCCCTGGTGCCCCGTGGGCACGCACACAGTCCTGCCAAAGGCCTGAAACCCTCTTCCTCCTCCTCCTCCACCTGTTCCAACTCCTACGCCACAACCCAACCGCCCCTTCCTCAACTATGAACAGACCACCAACAATCTGCGCAGATCCTTTACTATGGGCATGATGAGATCCTTTGTATGTCATAAGAAGAGGTTATTGTCCTCTCTCTCTCTCTCTCTCTCTCTCTCTCTCTCTCTCTCTCTCTCTCTCTCTAACACACATACGAACACATTTACACTCTCACTGGTAAGCACCAAAGATATGCACATACAATGATTAAAGGAAAACATATACTGCGGAAGAGAAATAACGGAATATGATGATAAAAGACATTATAAAGAATTAAGCCTACTCTCTCTCTCTCTCTCTCTCTCTCTCTCTCTCTCTCTCTCTCTCTCTCTCTCTAGAGCTTACATTCAAATGTTGATTGTGGTACTTATGTAAATCAGACTGATTAGATAGCACAAATATATGGTAATTCCAAATGCCATATTTTAATTTGGTATTCATGTGAAAGAGAGAGAGAGAGAGAGAGTGGTAAAAAATCAACTACAAATATACATTTACATAAAACAGCTTTTTTTCTACTAACCTAACACCAAGTTTTCTGTTATGCCTATCTATGGATGCCTAGGAATGATCAGCTACCCTGTGACAAGCAAGAGGAAGACTCAAGATGCGTGAAATATCCCTTCATACAATACTATTTATTCAGAGCATCTTTTGTCCTCTTCATATCCTTTTGTTCAGCCGTTACCGATGCGCAGTAGTTGCAAGTGGCACGTGATTGATGCGCATCCATTACTGTTGTAATGAGATTTGCTCATAATTTATTCAGGTGAATTGTACTTGATGGAAATGTGGAGTGGATATTGGAGTGGATATGTTGCAGAGTTAATGAAGCCCTGCAGCGTCTAGTTTTCTGGAGCTGCATTCAGAAACGCTTCCACAGAACTAATTAAACTAATTGGCGTCTTATTTTCGAATCGCGGAACCTCCTGACAGTTCCATAAGAAGGTTCAGTCATTATTCTTTCGTGCAGATGTTCCCTGAATGAAAATAAAGCAATGAATGTCCTTCGTTGTTTACAAATAAAGCTATGTAAAAAAAAGTTCTCGATCGTCAAAGCGCGTGTACAGTATATCCCTTGGCATAAAGGGCGATCATGCGCATGCGCGCTAGGTGCGGTTCCCCACCTTTTAAAAGGAAGAGCCTTCGTCGATAATTCTGCCTGGGCGTTGCTTCTGAAAGGAGGGTCGTTTATGAAGTCATAATACCTTTTAGCATTTTCCCTTGTTAATAAGTTGGAGCATTTCTGCTTAAAAAGGGTTATAGATTATTTTTAAAGTAATGATAATGTAAAGACCAGGGAACAATTTAGCCAGGTAAAAATGTACTTTTTTGTACCCATATTGGGATAATTATGAAACAGCTGTTCTCATAAATCTTTGGAAATGAAAACCTATAAGTAGATAATGAACACCTATAAGTAGATAGTGTCATGTTCCCTGCTGATGACACACACACACACACACACACACACACACGTATATAGAGATAGATAGATAGATAGATAGATAGATAGATAGATAGATAGATAGATAGATAGATAGATATAAAGTCTGCCAGAAATGAAATGCAATTGCATATCACAGCTTTGTTGACTTTGATGATAAGGTCAGACCAGGAAGTGTCTCTACCTCTATATATATATTCATGAACTCCAAACAAGGAATATCGAATTTGTTTAAGTTTCCAATCACTCAGGTGTTCTTGACACCACAAGGTGAAAGAACAGTCATCATTCCTTAATGAACGGAACATAACATCATCGACATGCTTAGTATGACCAAGAAAATTTTAGTTTCCTGTGTAACGAGAGTCAAGACTGTTTGAAAATTCATAGAACTGAATTATCTTCGAATCGTTCCTTGTTTAGTTAAATAATTATTTGAGTTGCTTTTCTGGCTTGTTGTTTCATGGGAATTACGAGAATCTATTGACTGGAATCTTTATCTCATTCCTGATTCTTTTTTATTTTTCTTCAGACATTGGAAGCAGAGGTAAAATTCAAATGGACTAATAGCTTTCATTATTGAGATAGTTACTTTCTCTTAGATTAATGTGTTACTGGTAGAGATTTCAGGTTGGCCAGATTCTTGATATACTGCACTGTACCCCAGTAAGAACTCATTTGAATATTTAGATTATTTTCCCTGAATTATATTTCCTATTTTTACAGTCAGTTAGTAACCTTTATTAGCAATTATTCAGTAATTCAGTATACCATGAGTCTTAAGTAATATATAGTTTTTTTCACGCTTATGTTCCTCCTCAGTTAGCCAAAAACTTCATGGGTTAGGTCAAGGCTGTAAGACTGCGTATGGTTTAGAATAAGGAACGTGAGCTGTAGACAATCAACAACTTTTAATACGTACTTTAGGTATACATTAAAAACTAGGTGTGAATCTAATATTCTGTATGTAAACGAGTGAGGAATTTAGGCTCCATGTGATAATGGAAAGAGCTACAAATTTTCCAGTTTTGAGATGAATTTTTTCATTGTTGGTGCCATGATCTTTTGAATCATAGACGAAAACTTATGAACCCTATGAACGGTGTCTTGAGTACATACATGTACTCTTACTAAGCTAGTTGGTAGTATGCACTGTCATGAATCTCTGTTGTTTAAAATGAAAGTTTCGGTAACAACTTTTACGACATTACAGAGGACAATGGGAAATATTGCGATAGTTATGTCACTGATTGTTTTGAGCATGACACTGAAATAATATAATGATGATTGAGGAGGTGCTGTGACAATGGAAGTGACACAGACGAGGATGAAATCGGTATTTTTTAGTTGACTGGAACAGAACTGGCGAAATATGACAACTGAGCCATCTGTTCCTTTTTCAGCCGAAGACTTTTATTCCTTTTGCAACCAAGTAAGTGGACTGCCAACATTATACTTCAGTTAAGTCAAGGATTCAATATTTCTATATATTTAAGAACCGGGAACCAAGCCCTCTGTACAAACAGGAATAATAATGAGGATTTTAAGGATGATTTTAATGAACATGAAATAGATATATTGCCTTCAAAGAAAGACAATAAATAATGAATATATACACAACTTTGAGATGTTTAAAAAGACAACGCCTTTGTTGTAGACTTGGAAGACCAATTTATGTAACTGTAAAAGAGAGATACAAAAATAATTCTAAGACTGGAGGAAATTTAAGATGGTACCGAAAGGTGCAGACGTGAAATCTCTTTACAATTCACTGTTTCTTCAGATAGACATGCATTCAGACCTATGGTATGTCAGGACTTTAGGAGAAGCAAACTTAAAGATAAACAGCCAGTAGGAATTCTTCCCAGAAGCCAGTGTTCTTGACCTTGTTCGATAAGCCAATCAATCAGCCTTACCAAAAGCATTTCCTTTCTCGATCACGTTGAGTATAGTAAGAAAATTACTTGACATACTTCAAGGCAAAGACTATAATTGAAGGAGGAGTTTTGCGAAAGGGTCGCAAGTCAACACCTAATTTGTACAATCCTCAAACAACGGAAAGGCACTTGATTAACGCCGCCACCAGGAAACCGATTTAGGCATGACGTCACTGAAGTGGAGCGTATAGTGACCAGCACATTGGTCAACCGTTAAGTCAACCTCCCACGACCTTATGGCCAAGCGCAGCAGGGGCGAATTTACCCAACCCGTTGTGTTGTTGTGCTCGGACTCCACCCATATATTAGAGAGGAATGTGTGAATGAGGGTGGAATTTAAACCCGATTTTTCTTTCTTTTTATGTACGGCACATATTAGGTTTCTCTCTCTCTCTCTCTCTCTCTCTCTCTCTCTCTCTCTCTCTCTCTCTCTCTCTCTCTCTGTAAAATACATATCTTGCAATACTCACGGCTTTGCAAGCCGATGTGATCAGTTTGTTTCTACTGGAAGGTGGCAGTTGGTGTCAATGCCAAAAAAACGAATAAATGAATCAATAAATAAATAGATAAACAGGTAAATAAATACATTTATAAATAAAAAAATTAATTAATTGATTAATTAATAAACAAACAAATAAATAAAAAAGGATTCTCACTTGATAAACAACAAGGTGCGAAAACACTTAAATCCATGTATATATATGCGTGCAGACAAAGTTAACATCTCGCCAACATATCGATATTCAAAGAAGAACTGCCAGTCACAATACTGAAAGGGTTGCTAAATCCCCCTCCACCTTGCCTAGCAATAATTCACGAAAACCGTAACGGCGAAAAACACGAGGAACATGAAATTCCTAACGAACCTTATTGTCATGAGGACGGAATTTTCACACACGCGACCCACATTCTAATTTCTGTCTTATAATTTTGATCCCGGAAGTGTGTGTGCGTTTATGTGTGTGTGTGCGTACGTGCGCGCGCTTATGCGTACTCGAACATGGGTGGTGGTATGGGTAGGGTCAAAGGCTGGGGAAACTGACACTTTGATTCTACCCTCAGGTAATTGAAGTCTTCATTTTACAGGTGGAAAAACGTTTAGCGCGGCAGTTCGGTGAATTCTTAATGTGGAGGTTCGGTAAGTTATCATACGGAGGGTATAACTTACACCGTGGGTACAGATAGAGAGTTGGATAGATAGACAGACCTATAGAAAGATAGATAGATAGAGCAAAAGTAAATAAGAGTAGTTAGTAGTTTATAAGAATATTATTCCGTTACGCATTCACTTCTCGGGCGGATCGCGGTTCGAAACGAACTTGAATTTCCCAGAACTTAAAATGGTCAGAGTAAAGAGAAGCTGATACAATATAGTATTAGGGCAAAATTAAAAATGAAAGATGATTCGCTGGAGGTCCAGAAAAATCATAGCCAACTATTTACATGTGTAATTAATGTCACTGCGAAACATTTTAATCCTTTTAATCTTCAATGTGCGTTTATGTTTTGTATTTCATTGTGTGGAAGTATACTCTTGAATGCTGGTTAATGATAATAGGTTTTCAATATTTCCGTTAATTAATATATATATATATATATATATATATATATATATATATATATGTGTGTGTGTGTGTGTGTGTGTATAAATAGTGCATGTATATACACATATAGATGTCTGTATTTATATGTAGCCTGTTATACAGAAATGATTATGATATTGGAATTAACTTGGCGAGATAGTTCATGTGAGTGTGAATTGATGCCTTACAATATATACAGATATATATATATATATATATATATATATATATATATATATATATATATATATATATATATATATATATATATATATATCTGTATATATTGTAAGGCATCAATTCACACTCACATGAACTATCTCGCCAAGTTAATTCCAATATCATAATCATTTCTGTATAACAGGCTACATATAAATACAGACATCTATATGTGTATATACATGCACTATTTATACACACACACACACACACATATACATATATATATATATATATATATATATATATATATATATATATATATATATATATATATATATATATATTAATTAACGGAAATATTGAAAACCTATTATCATTAACCAGCATTCAAGAGTATACTTCCACACAATGAAATACAAAACATAAACGCACATTGAAGATTAAAAGGATTAAAATGTTTCGCAGTGACATTAATTACACATGTAAATAGTTGGCTATGATTTTTCTGGACCTCCAGCGAATCATCTTTCATTTTTAATTTTGCCCTAATACTATAATTCATACATACATATATATATATATATATATATATATATATATATATATATATATATATATATATATATATATGTATGTATGTATATATATATATACTATATATATACATATATATATATATATATATGTATATATATAGTATATATATATATACATACATATATATATATATATATATATATATATATATATATATATATATACTATATACTGTATATATATAAGCATTAAGCTACAAACGTCCTTTAATATCCAATTCGCTCTACCTCGGAAATAATTTATTTTCATATATGTTGGCTTAAGGGGAATTTTTAGTTGCTATCTACAGTATATATATTTATATATATATAGGCTGATAGGAGAAGCGACCCCATATAGAAATAGGTAAAGCAGAAGACACGGAAGAAGAGAATATATATATATATATATATATATATATATATTATATATATATATATATATATATATATATATATATGTATATATATATATATATATATATATATATATATATATATATATATATATATATATATATATATATATATATATATATATATATATATAGCGATAAGTATATGCACCACTGAATCCTATGGCGTCTCGCTTATTTTAACATTAAATTAAATACCTGTTAGACAGCCATGGCTTGAAAATGACACAGGGCTAGGAACCTCTTCTTGAAATGCTTGCTTAGGTACGATTGTGGAACACCTATAGTCAGCACCTGAAGAAGAAAAGGTGTATAGCAATGGTATATTCGTTCATTTTAACTTATGTGGATTCCTGTTTTCAATCTTTTATTTTTCAATGTCTTAATCTTTTATTTCTCTCTGCTGGACTTCATACTGCATTGGAGATTATTTGTTGATCTTAAAGTCTTCATGACAACCAGCGGGTGTTGGCCGAAACAGATGTCTTCTGGAGCTAATAAATGAACCAAAATACATTCTTTGTTTTCGTACACGCGTGCTTGTGAACCGTGGTAAGTTCGTTTGTGAGTGCGTATGTGATTGCTAATATACAATTTTTTTAATCAACGATTATCAGGTGTCCTACATTCATTTTTATTTGCCAGCGACGTTCAGGCTACGAAGACATTTATAGGTGAAATCTTGTCTAAGTATTGTCCGTATTTCATTTCAAAGTTATCGTCAACAAAAGGAAATAATAAAGATAAACCAATTAGTTACATAAAGAAAACATTGCTGAAACTGACAATGTCTAGTCTTTTGGGAAGATGTGTAGCTCCCTCTTGGGCCAGTATCCCAGATTAGGTGAGGTATTTTGAAGAATGGGTTCCTGGGAGAATAAGGATCCCTCCCATCCTCTCTGGGTTTGGACAGGATGCTACATCCTAGGTGAGATCAGATGAAAGTAGGATAGTTTAGGATGGGTTTCTTCCTACTGGTCACAGACGGAGCCTAACACGCGTAAATGTTACGAGCTGAAACACCCCCTTATGATTCATTATTGGTACCGCAGTACAAAAAAGGCCATCCGTATGGAAAAGTAAATTTAGGTAAAATCTACATCTCAGGATAGGTTCTAAGCTTTGCGAAAATGGTTTTAGAATTATGTCCTGGAGAATATTGAACTTTTTCTGTCTAAAGGAGTTATAAGCTGTTTAATAAATGAAATTAATTTGGGTTTCATTACTTAAAATTCAAGTCCACAACAACAAAAAATTACGTGTTATGAAGAACATTTGATAAAATTGGAATCATTGCTTTCATAAGGACATATTTATCGATTTCCCATTAAGTCTGCATCTTTCCTTTGAGAGCCCCCTCCCCCCCTCTCTCTGTCTGTCTCTCTGTCTCTCTCTCTCTCTCTCTCTCTCTCTCTCTCTCTCTCTCTCTCTCTCTCTCTCTCTCTCTCTCTCTCTCTTGCCCCAAAGTGGCATCATATCAATTCACTTTCCTGATTTCGTTTTTTCTGATATCTATCGGACCCGTGGAAATTTTACCCTTATTAAATATTCAGGCAAAAAAAAAAAAAAAAAAAAAAAAAAATTATGCTGAAGACAAAAGAAGCAAAACAGAGAAAAACAACGACTTCCTCCTTTTTCTCCTCATTAAATTTCTCTTTGGCGTCTGTTCATTGTTCATTAACCGATCATTCACATGAACTACTTTACCTAAAGAGCCTCATCATTTCCGTATTGGGCGATTACGAGGAACGAAAAATACTATCGGGTGAACCCGACCCCCGGAAATTAAAGAAAGCTCTGTGAATTATGTCTTGCTGTTTAATTGCGCCGCTGAGAAAATGGAGTTTCTGATGAATTTATTTGTTGATACATCGTTAGAGGATTTATTTTTAATGATATTTCAACTGTTTTAACTTCATCTCTATTTTTGTCACGTGTATTATCGACTTTGTCGTACGTTTCAACATTACAATTTAAATGTCAATATACTTAGCAAATTAAATATTAATGAATAGATTAAACTGGTAAATAACAGCCACTGTCATTAGAAAGACTCGGTTAATAGTGACAGCTTTCATATAGATTTAAAATCTGTTACAGTAACTTGACTTTTTATTTGTAATTATTTGCCACCACAAGTGACAAATAATCTTTGACCCCATGAACAGCTGTGCTGCCATATCATTTTGCCACGAAATAACCTTTAAAACAATTTGCTAACAAAACTTGAGTTTTAGGGTAGACTTACTTCCTGTCCTAATGCCTATAGGTATGGCAACATCACTGATTCCATTGGTTAGATTTTTTTTAGCATACAGTTATAAAACTGTTTTATCTAAGTGCTACAAATGCCATACAAGCAAATATTGTCATGTGTTCTGTTCTAGACTTTTCACAGACTTTTTACCTGTTAAAGATCTGTACCCCTTATTTAGTTCAGTATCTTGAAGGTCACAATAATGAACCGTTTACTTTGACATCTATCTATATAATTGTCTCTCTAACTATCTATCCATCTATCAACAGAGATTTATTATAAAGGTCTTGCTGCCTCTTACCCTTCTTAATATGAAGACGTTTTCAACCATCCCATAAGTGTACAGTAAACGTACAGTGAGCGAGGCCTTCCAGTTTCGTTGATAGAAAATCCATGTTTAAAGACAATAATCTTATTTGACTGCCTCTGCTTCACCGTTGACGTTTCGGGGTCCCGTTGCTACCCATTCAAGTCTCACCAGATTCCCAGAATCTTTTGCAAATTTTTGAGAGGAATTCATTTTTCCGATGAACTTGTTAACGCCAATGCCCATGCGCAACATGCTATACTGATTTATTTTTGACTGAATCCTGATTATCTTAGGAAACATTGGTATGTGCTAATGTCTATTTTGAATCGCCAAATAAATACTACGAGTTTTAATCTGTAATTATTTTTCATTGCTGTTGCGGTAAGGAAGCTGCTTCATTCCAATTCTTATTCTCGTTATTTTTCGCTTCTCTCGAAAACGGAAAGATTTCTTTTTTCGTTTTTTGGTTTAGTTTTCCTTTCAACGTTCTCTTCGTATTTCTTTACTCTACTCATAATGTCACCAAAGAGAGATGTTAAGCTGTCGACAACATCACCAAAACACACAGCTCTTATGATAAAAGCAACACACAAACGCATCCACGCACACTAACACCATTCCGAGAAAGAGGTCACGGCAGAAACCCGATCACAGTTTTCCTGTTTGGAATTATGTCACTGCGTATACTGCAAACTTCAATGGCGTCGGCACAATCATTCAACTGAACATCGTAAATCATGGGTGACGATTCATCTCAATTGCACTCGCGTATGTGACGGAAGAAAATGGTCTACAACTGTGATCTCTTGATGTCTTAGAGTGCAGGAATCTATTGCTTAGTGCGGTTGGAAGTACGTCGCTGATCTTAATTTTATAAGCTAATGCTAAGAGGTAATTAGAATGTTATTTATTTGATCTTTAAAGTTTTCAACTTTGTAGTATACCTAAAAATGACGTTTGATTTGTTTTTGTCCAGTGAGGTAGGCTAACATTAATGCGATATAGTCACGTGCTTATATGGTATTCTAAGACTGGTTATGACCACAAAAAGATACTGTGTATTAATCTAACTGAATATGAGTATACATATATAGAGAGAGAAGCTACATCTCTTGACATATTTATTTTCATTACCATTAATACCTTCATCTTTTGAGATGCTTCAGATAAATCTGAATGACATATCTCACTTTTCTCACTGTTTCAGACGCGGGTTTTCTCTTTGCAATGATTTCTTAGTTCATTAAGACAATATTCTAGAAATAGATTCGGTGGCCTTACAAATTTTAGATATTCAGATCATAACTAGGATTCTTAGAGTTAATTTAACCATTCCAAGCCAGTAATGAACATTTTCAAGGTTCCCATGTAAGACTACATGTACGTTTATTTAGGTCCAATTTATTTGTTAGTCGTTGGCATTTTGACTTGATTGAATATGCCAGTGTTTCTACGTGGATTTTAATCAAATTCATACCGGAGTTTTGTTGCACTTCTACCAAGGTGAAAACCATCTGTTAAGGCCTAACTGAAGGGCGTGTAAAGTCCACCATCTTGGAGAAAGTTACAGTGAAGAGGAAACGAAGAAGAAGAGTAAAAGGGAAATTTAATGGCTACAAGTTCAGTTCACCCCTCCTAGAGTGTGGATGTCTGCTGCCTGAGAAGGTTCATCCTGCTCAGTTTCCAGGCACTGCGCTTCCTTTTAACAGATGGGGCCGTAATCACTGACATTCCTTCTGCTTGGATTAGTTTCCTATTGATGTCATTTCCTCGGAAGTTTGACAACCTGGGGAATCCGGTTTTTAAGAATTTTTCGGCTGTTGGTCCACGGCTGAGATATCCACTGGCTGACGTAATTGAACTTTAATGGAGACCTTGAGAGGGACGATTGAAAGGATATGAAAGCTTTCGAGTGAGTGTCAGTGCAGTCCCTATAATCTCTTTCTATTCTTAATGGACCAGATTACAGAAATCCATAAACCATCTAGGTGTAGAAGAATTACGAAGTATATGATCGCAGCGTATGAAGCCGGGATAGAGAAATGTTACCTGAGCAGGAATTAAAAGCTTGTCATCATTATGGTAAAATGAGCGAAAATCTTTCCTAATTCTATATATGTACCTCAAATGACTTCGGGTATCATGAATCGTCAGAATTTTCTTGACCGCTGCTTAGCGACAAAAAAGAATTTAACGAAAGTTATTTATTTTTTTTGTATATTCATGTTGAAGTTACCTACTTTTACTCACTGCTTCCCCGCGTCATTTTGTCGAAAGATTTTCTCTCTGTCCCGCCGAAATACTTGGAAAAATATTTTCCTATATTGCTTATAAATGCAGACAAACTTATTGCAGTCCTTCGATATATTCACCAAACCGAATGCTCGTAATATCACGTACTGGAATATTAGCAATTTCTATTTAATGATTTCCTCAGAATATTCATTTTAACATCTATTCCGCCAATTCCTATATGCAATCATAAAACCAAATCCTATATACAATCATATTATTTTAGAAAGCCCTACGTATAATTAAATTAGATTAGCAACATTTTGGTTTCAAAAAGATCCCCTGAACATTCTTGAAAATCCCTGTAATATAGAGATGTCTTTTATTTCGCCGTAAAGTATCCCATTGACCCCATGCGATATGCAATTTATATTCATTATTTTTTATTTAAAACTTGGCGAAAAAATTACAGAGATCCCCCAAATTCTTCTCACGTAATCCATCCCTGGGTAATGATCTGTCGTCTGTTTCTTTATTATTTTCTATGCCATTAGAGTCCCACTCACGGAGGAACTAAAGACAAATAGCCTCTTGATCATATACTTCACGCTTTGCGAGCCGGCATGACAAACTAGCGTCGAGTTGACCAAGCCTGTCATTTCACCTCGTGTTTTATTGTGTAAGGTATTAATTCGTTCGTATGACGTAAGCAGTCGACTGAAAGTGTTATATATATATATATATATATATATATATATATATATATATATATATATATATATATATATATATATATATATATATATATATATATATATATAAATAATATATATGGTTTGACCGTCGAATGGAGTCGTTGGAAGGTACTGTGTCGAGGGATCGAGACCCGGCGGTATCGATCCATTTGTTACTTAAAAAATTCGCCTTCGGTGATAATTCCCCATCGGGGATATTCCCGAAGTAGCGTAAACTGGATATTAAACAACGTTTGTAGCTTCATGATTGTATATAAAATTTCACATATATATATATATATATATATATATATATATATATATATATATATATATATATAATCAGTAAGCTACAAACGTCCTTTAATATCCAATTCGCTCTACCTCGGAAATAATATATTTTCATATATGTTACCGAAGGGGAATTTTTTAGCTTACTGATTGTATATGAATCACGGTGATGTGATAAAAAGTGGTATATATATATATATATATATATATATATATATATATATATATATATATATATATATATATATCCAGTTACTGATTTATTTATTCATTCCGCCAACAAGCCGCTTCCCATGATAAGGATGATTACTAAAAAGAAAAAAATGAAACAGTCACTCTCCCGTTTATACGCCTCTACTGATGAGCCTCCTGAGCAGACTTCCTCAGCAGCAATGGCCGCATTATGCACCCTCGCTGGAGACTGATCGACAACATAACTACCACACTTTTTGGTTATTGAGGGCCTTCCATTTCAACACCTCTCCCACCCCTCTAGCCAATTCTTTCTGACTGTCTCTCCTTCTGACACTTCCAGATTACGCACCTTTTCAAAATACCTTCGTTCTACGTTATCTCCTCGTCACCAATTTACATCACGGCACTCTGATCCGCTTTACTTACGATAACGCTTACACCTCTCGTTTGTTTTATTACATTTTTGATCCAGATGCTCTTCAAGCATTTGGTCTCGGCGGCTTTATCTTTTGACGCTTTTCGCTGAAAGTCGCATTTCTTTTCCCTCATTTCACTTATTGAAAAGAGCATAAATTTAACAATCTTATATCTCCGAACTTTGACTTTCATAGACACTCTTCTTCCAGAGATGTTTTGAAGTCCTGCTTTCCTTGATAACCTATTCTGCACTTCCTTTGTTTTCACGTCCTATCATCATTCTTAATAAGAACCTTTGAAAAGTTTAGAACAGTACTCCAGCCAATTCCTTGGGCAAACGCACGAAAAAATCTAGAGCAATTCAGCAGCCATTAAAACCAAACCCATCACAGAAGCTTTCCCACAATTATGCCAGGAAAAAAAAAATGATTTTAAATAAAACCTCGCCAAAGCGAGAACCAAATCCTCACAGAAACAGATAGAGCAATACCTGAATCATTACATAACAACATCAAAAGCAACACCTCAGACCATGCAAAATTCACTGTCTCGGAACTGTTCCGATAACGGTGCCTAAGTATTCCAAAAAAATGTCCGCCAAAAATCCTAAATTCACCGTGTACTTGTACATTGAAACAACGTACAGAGCATCAGCGCCAATAGAAAGCAAAATAACTAAGTCGGGGTGATGCGAATGTCTGTGGTAATACACAAAGTAATTCGCAAAATTGTGCCAAGACCAAATTCAAAGCCGATGACCGAATCACGTTTTTCAGAGTTATTCTTACGATCAGTGAAGGTGAGTTTCATTGATTGCGGTCAGCCACTGGATAAGTGACAACAAATGATTCACAGGAGCCAGAATACGTTATCCTTCGAGTTTTCAACAATGTTCAAATTTCTTTGGGATGAGGTTGCTAGACGTTCATGAAGCTAATGTGACAACGACGTCTGGCCTTTCTTAATGGTCGCTCACCCAGTTACTGACCAAACCCAACTTCATTCAAGTTCAGTGATCGAATTACGCATTGTTTTAATCGTGTCTGTGTTGCCTGGGCAGAGTCCTGATGGCCAGACTAGGCCTCTAATTCCACTGTAATAAATTACCACTTCTACGGGCTGCCTTTGGCAGAGGCCCGTTCTGACATAAGGCCGGCTGAATCTAAACCAACTACCGTCATCCCAATCGGTAGTGAAGTGCAAAGATTAATATATGAGCACATGTGTAGACACATACACACACACACGCATATATATATATATATATATATATATATATATATATATATATATATATATATATATATATATATATATATATATATATATACGCAACCCTATACTTCAAAGACAGTGCCAACCGCTTTCATAGATTTTTACATTAGATTTAGTCATGCTGAGTCAAATACTTTCATCTATTGTTTGCATCATAAATGTTTTCATTCTTGAAAAGATTTACTTCCACGGCAATCTGTCATTTTTGTGGGTTTTTTCATGGTTTCTCCTAACAGTATTTTGTGAACAATGAAGGTCTGGATAGCATGAGTTTGTAAGAACATGAGTCAGTCGAGGTTGAACGACCAGAATGAACGCTGAATTTGATGCAGTATGTATTACGAAAACAGTCAGTTGATTGATATCATCATCATCATCATCATCATCAGTATTATCATTATTGTTATCGAGAGATATTACATTACCAAATAAGATTTACAGATAATACACTTAATGGCATAGAAAGATACAACCAGAATGCCAAGTGATAATTTTGAATTCCAGTTGCCATGCCTATCACGATAAGGCCCCAGGAATTTTCATGCTAGGAATTCAAATATATTAACGATATTCTCCTTATTGGTAATGCATTAACATTAGCAACTAAACACCTTGGGTATGTAATTACTTGTTTCCCTTATTTTCTGTCTTTGACGTTTTTGTTATTCCTCTTCTTCTTCTTCGTTTAACTTCCCCGATATTTTGAAAGATGTGTATGTCTGCCTGCCTACTCGTTTGTTCCCCTTGCTGACATTCTCTCAGCTTAGGTGTCTCCATTATCACATATTTTATTACATATCTATCTTAATGCTGAAGTCTAGTTGATCTTTCAGCTTATTCCTGAAACCCTGAGTGTCTGCGTCTGTAAAGTTAACTTGAGCTCGTAAAATCTTAAGGGGTTCAACATTCGTTCACCACGCTATCATTTGATATTCATGTCTTGAATTATAAAAGTGCGCAGAGACCAACCACGCCCTTTGTAATTCCATTTACTCTTTATCATCGGTTAGAATGTCTGATGTAATGAAAGCTAGCAATTTAGAATTAGGAAAATTGTGGCTTAAGTGAAAATGAACTTACAGAAAGAATGTTCGTACCACTTTCTTAAATTTTTTTATATAATTTGGTACGAGTATTATAGCCTCGACGTCCTTCATAACTAGTAATTGTTTTGATGTATATTTTGGCTGAGAATTCTTCTAACAACGATGCTGAATTTAGCTGGTCAGTTATCATGATTGTCTTGACGCTCGAGTGTTGAGCAACACTTCATCTCGTAATTAGATATAAGTTGTACCTCGCTTGATTACGTTTGTTTTTGCTTTGTATCAAGCCATAGTTAATGACACTTCTCAAATATTAAGTTTAATTAAGTATCGTGTTGTAATCGTTTTGCACATGCAATATATTCTTGTCCATGTTAGATAAAAATACCGACTAGATTGAAAAACATAAAAACTGAAGAACACATCTGGATAATTGCTAAATGATTCAGTAGCACACCTGGGGATTGCGTTAGTTTATGACTGAGATATAACTTTCATTTGCATTTATATAAAGGAATTTTTATTACACTTGCTTACAGGTATACCATGGCTGTGTATATATATATATATATATATATATATATATATATATATATATATATATATATATATATATATATATATATATATATATATAAAGGCAAGACGTAAAAGTAGCAGTGAAATGAAAGGCCAGACAGAAAGGGCTGTGATCACATTCAGGGAAGATCATGGGAATTATAAAAAACCGCCCGTATCCAAGGCGTCTCCACCCTTTCGTTCCACCTACTTGAGAAGACATGGCTACAGCTCTTAGCCTGTTTAGGGTCCCTTTTTTACGGAGTGCAACGGTAAGAGAGAGAGAGAGAGAGAGAGAGAGAGAGAGAGAGAGAGAGAGAGAGAGAGAGAGAGAGAGAGAGAGAATCAAGTGGACTGTGGAGATTGTGATAGGAGGTGATTTGATAGTTATTAAGGTAGATGGTGCTTAAGAAAATGGTTGTTTTATTCTGGTAAATACAGGATTATAAGAAGAGTTCTCACCAGTCAGGTATAGTGTCGTGATTAGCGAATGTTTTGCTAAAACATGACTGTCTTTCAGACAGACGTACAGGCGAATTCTAGAGAGATTCAAGATGATAAGGACTTCATGCAAATGCAACAGTTTTGAAATGCTGGTATATCAAATTACATTCAGCCTTCACCTGTTTGGACTCTGCTTTTGAAATTCAGAATTTGTCAAGGTTTATAATACTGTAAACAGACCTCAAAATAACGCAGCAAATACTTTTTCTAAATTTAATGGGATATGGTGCTACGATTAGAAGATACTTCGTTTGAGAAAGAGATAGGGGGATGCTACAAGTAATATCTGCGTAATTTAAGATACACAGGAACTGCCTTCCATCCAAAATACCTTTCATATAAGTAAATAAACATGAAAGAGTATCCACAGTCAATAGTGGTTTGGTTACCTAACCAAACTTCATTCCTTTCAATATTTTCACTTTACTTTCCTGCATCAGAAGTCCTTATCAGCTTTTACCGAAAAAAAGATTATTTGAGAGTAGTTTAAAAGAATTAATTATATGAAATAAGTTTTAAAAAATCGATAATTTGAGAATAGATAGAAAAAAAATCAATTATTTGAGAATAGTTACAGCGAAATATTTCAATAACTGTGGAAAAAACAGCAAACAGTGAGGTAAGAATCCAGCTCTTTATTAGGAATTAGACATTAACTTTTGTTAATGAAACACGTTAAATTCCATCAACGATATGTTGATTTTAGTAATGGACCAAAATAAAATAATCTCTGAAGCACGAAATTAATTTCATGAAGAAAAGAATGTCTGCACGAACTTTTTTTTTTCTTCGTCATATCTCTCTCTCTCTCTCTCTCTCTCTCTCTCTCTCTCTCTCTCTCTCTCTCTCTCTCTCTCTCTTAAAGAATAATAAAAAGAAACGAAAAAGGGAGGAGAATAGTAAAAACGACGAAGGGGAACGCCTTCAACCCACGTACTCGCCCCCACTTTAATCAAGATTTGGAGATTTGCAAAAAAAAAAAAAAAACTTTCTTTTTCGTTATACGAGAATTGCACATAAGAGGAAAGTGAAGGCTTATCATCAGGGTCGCATATGAAAGTAAATCTTCGTCGTTCTTTGTGTAAACGTAACGAACTTGGCACGTTGCCTTTTCATAATTGCCTGTTTATGTTAAATTATCGTATTTTTACAATTCCATTGACGATAAAAGAACAGAATAAAAAGAATAAGTATAAATTAATGCCCGGTGAATATATAACTATTATATCAAGAGCATGAACGAAGCTGAAAAAATATTCTTACGTCATGCAGCTAACTTCAGTATGGGTTCCTCTATGCATACATTTTCAAAGACCCGCCAATACCCATACAAGTGTGTGTATGTTTAGCCTATGTATGTACACACAGACACACACACACACACACACACACACACACACACATATATATATATATATATATATATATATATATATATATATATATATATAAATATATGCATGTACACAATACCCTTTTGGATTATGAGTAAATAAACAAATACAAATAGGAAAGAATGAAACGAAGCAGCAAGAATCCCGTTACTGAAAGACAAAAAAATCATTGCCGAAGGGAAATTATCTCTGGAAACCGAAGTCTACATTAGTCGAATACACTCCACAAAATACAGTCCGCCATTTCCTATCATTAGCGTCAAAATTGAAAGGATGGAGCGGACGTTTCTCAGTTTCTCCCAACATGGTAACCGGGGTCCACTTGTAATTGCCACTCCGAGGAACAAACAGACAACGAATGAAAAACAAAGTAGAAATGTATAAAATGAGAGAGAAAGGAAGGGCTTCGTATTCCTCCTCCTCCTCCTCCTCCTGCCAGGTGCAATGACTTCACAAGCACCATGTTTACCTAGAGCCAAGTGCCCAAATGGATCAGATAATTGACCGAAGAATTCGCGGGGTTTTCGGCTACTGGGCGGGATCCGAGTGGTAGCGAACTGAACTCCCCCAATCACTTTTGGGCCTTGAGGCCTGGGCATTCGACAGAGGACTGGGCACTCGACACGCAAGGATTATAAAGGTAACGCTTGATGGATGGGTACGCCGGTCTTTTTTTTTTTTTTTAAAGGTAACACGTGAAGTCACACACGCAAGGACTTTAAAAGTCTGAAGCGGGGACTTCCGCCTTATTTATTTCACGCTGTTTACACGTCTGTTTATCTTCAGATGTTTTCAAGAATTGTCCGGATAAAAAGTTGTTGTCGGCAGCATTTACACCCTTTCGGGAGGAAATGGCGTTGAGAGGAAGAAAAATGAGAGAAAGCCCCCAAAAATGGTGAAGTTGAGACATTTTCCCGCGGTACCGAAGTAAAATGGTGGCTTCTGTAGGCGAATCAGGTGTACTCTTTGATTAGCCCTTGGCGTTCCTCAGGGAAATGCACTGTAACTGCTACTGTTCTTTTTTTGTTCCTCGCCCTTCTTTTGCAACTTTATTTTTATCGTTTTTTTCGCGAAACCTTTTCCTTCTCTTCCATTTTCGTTCTGTATTACTGTAGTAATAGACCCCGAGTTCTACTGTTCGTTGGCTACCCATTTCTCGATAAGTTTAGTGAAAACGTCTTTGCAATAAGAATGAAAAATACTGATATCACGCTACAAGAAATTATTATTCGCCCAAAATCAATTTCTTTCACTGTAGATCAGGTAACCCTACCGACCACCCTTGCGAGAAAAGACAAAAAGAAAAATAAAAAAAAGAAGAAGAAGAGGCCAACGAACTGAACTTCCTTTAACTCTTCGAAGGAGTCCTGATAAGAAAGTGGACCCATCCTCTCAGGAGCACTTCGTCGTTCACTGGTCTCCTTTGAGGACTTTCGCATATAAACATCCAGATACAGAATTTACGCTTCCGCTCGTATCGTCTTTTCCACGGGAAGGATTTACCTGGATTTGCGCATGAGAGCCATTTCCGGCAGGTGACCAAGAACAGACACATTTGTACACCTGTTAAGACTAAAGGGAGATATGAGTCCCTCTCATATTTCTGCTAGTGACGCGCTGAGCTGGTCAAGTGTGTGCACTCTATACCACTTCTAACAATCATACAAAATTCCCTACTAACGAAGGAATAATTTTGATCAAGTGGTTAGCTGAGGTTCACATTTCTTCGTGTTCAAGAACCAATTCTTCCATAACTACTCTATCGTAAAATTATTTTCTGGAATAAATCCTCTGGAAAATAGATAAGATCTTATGATTGGGCACTTACAGCAGAGGCATAAATCTAAACAGAATCTATTGGACTTTTGTTCGTTTGTCTCAACAGTAGCAACCGGCTGCATTTAATATTGACACTTTCTCTTAAATTCCAAAGTTAAGGTAAAACGTACAGTTTTAGAACAGTCAGCTTTTGTGGTAATAGCAGTCATTTGAAAGCAGTAATCTCTCTCTCTCTCTCTCTCTCTCTCTCTCTCTCTCTCTCTCTCTCTCTCTCTCTCTCTCTCTCTCTCCGTAGTATAACATAAGAGGACGTGACAGGCACCTAATATTTCATCGGCCGACAAGCCGTCACAAGCAAAGAACTCTCTCTCTCTCTCTCTCTCTCTCTCTCTCTCTCTCACGCACACAGAAACACACGCACACGCGCACACAAGGTGGCTCATGATAAATGGACGTACTGAAAGAAAAGATGAACATAATGAAGAAATATGATAACACAGGGGAGAACTTTAACCTCAGTGGTTGTCTTGTGTGGAGATAATTTCAATGGCTAAATAGAATTCCATGGTTAAGGATATGTTTTCTTATAGACAACAGCAGTAACAACAAGAATAACGGCAATTATTTTAATAACATAAATAGAAAATAATGCTGTGAATAATTTTATATTTTCATAGGACTTTCTCCTCTTACACCACACATACAAGCATATATACATATACATACACACACACATATATATATATATATATATATATATATGTGTGTGTGTGTGTGTGTGTGTGTGTAATGTATGCATATGCCTTCAGGTCTGTATGTATGTATGTAAGTTATACTGTATATACACCGCACATAGAACAGCCATTTTAGAATGGAGTTGAAAGTGAGGCCCAGACAATCATTTTATTTAACAGGATATACTGAATACTTACCCACCTTTCTGTCAAATCAAATATTATCCAAGCGGAATTTTGATTCTGCATATGACAATATATGTTGCATGGATTTTTTTATATCTTACTTCACAGCATTAGACAAACATTTCTCAAACCTCTGCATGCTTTAAAAAAAAAATGAAAAGAATCCTGAACGGTAGAAAATTTCTTTGAGTTACGATTGTCCAATGACAGCTATTATCGAGAGCTATTAGCGAGTAGCAAAACAAGAGAAAGAATAAAAAAAGGAAAGGAAAGAAAACTAAGGAAAGAAAACCTTGAATCGACGACGAAGGTGAGGGTCGGGAAGGCGAGAGAGAGAAAGATACGCACACTCGCACACATACACACACACGCACACTCACTCGCGCGCGCGCGCACACACACACGTAATTATGTCGTAGAATCTCTATTGAGGATCTTCTTCTCTTATGTTTCTCTGGCGTTTCCTGTGTCTCTCAATTTTGTTTTTTCCAATACTTTCTTTTGCGTAGAGCTTTCTTTCGTTTTAATCTTTTTTGGCTGTATTTTTATTTTTTATTTATTTATTTATTTATTTATTTTTTTGCTATTTCCCTTCATTTCTTAGCTACAGAATGGATGAGGGATAATAATTTCAACGTGTGAGAAAGAATCACGCTGAAAAATGTGCATGATAATAGCAAGTGTTTTTAAGAAGACTCGAGATGATGTTATAATCCTTGTTACTATTATCAAAACTAGGCCCGTAAAGAGCGTTTTAATGCTGAATAATAATCTTTGAACAACATATTCTTTCAGTAAATATTCATGAAGAATGCTCTCTCTCTCTCTCTCTCTCTCTCTCTCTCTCTCTCTCTCTCTCTCTCTCTCTCTCTCTCTCTCTCTCTCTCTCAAATTTTTATCCCTAACTGGTTATCCTTTAGTGGGCTGTTTCTTTCAACGGATATTTAACTCACTTCTGTTCGAAGTTTTACCTTGATTTTTTATCACCTTGCTTAATAGATCCCTTGCTACATTCTGTTATCATGTAAAAGAAAAAAAGGTCTGTTATTAAATATAGATACAGTGTTATTACAGTTTAAAGCTGTATAAGGCAGAGAAACAAAGTCATTGAAAAAGTGATCTTGAGAAGAAAATAAGTTACTATAGATACATACAGTCATTACTTTAGTTTTTATATTTTTTAAATTTATATCATTAAGGTGCTTGTTTTTAAGGCGCAGGTCACGCACGGGAAATTTTGTGTAATATGTTCCATTTTTTTTCTTAAATATGTTTAAAATATGAACTGTTTAGGTAGATATTAGGGGACATATAATATTCAAGTTTTAAGTAAATGAAACAACGGTCGTTTAAGTAGACTAGTTTAGATAAATGACTTTAATATTGAATATACATCATTTTGGATATATATCTGCGAAATGAGTCCTTTAACGTCTTTATTAAAAATGAAGAATGAATATGAAAGATGAAATGAAGAATCAGTATTGCCATACTAAGAAGTAAAAAAGACGTCGAATATAGAAAGAAGAACGTCAGATGAACACTAAAAAAAAAAAAGAATAATATTTTTTATATCAATACTAAAGCAAACCGAAACTGTAAAAATTATTCGCCAGAAATATTCGAACCCTCCCCTCCAGTTGAAACAATGAAAGAGTATTTCTTCCACACACGAGTACTCAGAGGACAGCAATTTACCCTTTTTGTCAGATCATTCTCATCATAATTATGACGTGTCCCTAGATAATGGATGTGCTCATGCGCTGAGGAATTTGCAATGCAGTGGTGAGAAAATTCGCGACATTTTTATTCTCACGAATAAAAATTTCAATGTCATGAGAAACAGTGTGTGTGTGTGTGTGTGTGTGTGTGTTTGTGTGTGTGTGAGTTCGTGCGGTGACGCTCAAACGTCTTATGACCGATTAGTGGTTAATGACGATATGTAAAACTGCCTTGGCTCACCTTGAGATGACAGAACTACGCGTTCCTTGGTCCTCACGTCCAGAGATACTGTACGTAGTTCTATTATATTAATCGTATGCAGTCCTGTATTATTTGGCTAACCTATATTTTCTTTCACTCTTCCAAGCGAGGAAGATGGCTGGACGAGCATTCAGTTAATTCTGTATAGTCCAGGATGAGTTGAGACTTCGTGATCTAACTACGAGGAAGGCGGTCTATGGTAAGGTTGTGAGAAAAAAGCGGAGAAGATATAAGCAAGAAATATCCACAGTCGAAAGGTTACTGTACTTCAC
>JANJGK010000018.1:42406018-42411125 GCA_039081455.1 Macrobrachium rosenbergii | reverse complement strand
AGAAACAATACAACTATGTCCTGATATTATTGTGCAGAGCTTTTCAATTTAGTTTTAAATGAGTTAAGGAGTTTAGACTACCATTGACTGAAATTCGTTTGCGACCGACTATAGTAATCATTAATTCTTCTACAGTAGCCTAACTCTGTATTCTCGGAGAAAGAAGTATTCTGATTGGTGTCACGAAAGTATACTGGATTCTGTACTCTTTTTTTTTTTTTTTTGTTACGGTGAATAATAAAGAACCATAGTATGTTTTTGTTACGTATTTTTTTCTTTTGTATCACTAAATCTTTCTCTCTCATGCAAAAATGTAAGAGGTAAAATGAGTGTTTCTGTAAATGATATATGGGTACCGTTTAGTGCAAAAGAATTATTTGACAAATTCATCAGGTGAAGCAGGAATTTTTAAAGTTTGCCGAAAATTGTTGTTGCTTATTATATGAAATGTTAAGAGAAATATAGAGAAAAAGTGGAGAGAAAAAGATTCACTGAAAGTAGGCTGAAGATATCTGTTGTTTGGGAAATAAGGCCGAGTTTTAAATGTTGTGTATTGAAAATGTAACTAATAATCTCTGTGCAAAAAAACCGTATCTATAAATTCTTCCGTGCCACTAAAAAATTCCATTCTTTATTGCTTTACTATGTCGATAGAAAGCTATCCCCACTATTATGTGACCATTTTATGCTTTGTGGGTCTGTCAGGTAAGGGTGTAGTTCTCATCCGTACTTAGAAAATCTTAAGTGAAGATTTGTGTTCTCCCTGACATAGAATATTTAGGGTTTCACTATTGTGAACATTGTGAAATGGTATTTGTGTGTGTATGTATGTGTCTTGTGTGTGTGTGTGTGTGTGTGTGTGTGTGTGTGTACAATCCCTTCCTGCAGCTCTTATGGTTTTTTCTCAAAATCGGTTCCCTTTCATTGAGTTCCAACATTGTGAAATGGTATCTGTGTGCGTGTGTGTATGTGTTTGTTGTATGTGTGTGTGTACAATCCCTTCCTGCGGTTCTTAAGTTTTTTCTCAAAATCGGTTCCCTATCATTGAGTTCCTCCTTTTCTGCCAGCTTTAATGAACTCCAATCTGCTCTCTCCTTCACTTACGTTTAATGGCAACGCTCTTACCTGAATTATATAAAAAACAAAAAAATCCTGCTACACCTGGTACTTCAACTTGACCCAAATCTGTCTCTTGTAGTATGGTTCCCTTTCATTCCATATTTGGTAACCTGCCTGGAATGTCTCGAAAGATCCTCCGTGCTGTATGTTTGATACTATAAGCAAGGAAATTTACAGAATGATTAATGTAAAATGCATGAACATTAAGCTTATTTAAGAGTAGTATTTACCCTAGAATGTATGATCGTAGAAAGAATGAGGCCATGATCACGGATGCACCTACAGTATATATCTATTTGTTTGTATTATATTTATATATATATATACATATATATATATATATATATATATATATATATATATATATATATATATATATATATATATATATATATATATTATATATGTATATATATATATTATATATGTATATATATATATATATATATATATATACATATATATATAAATGTATATATATATGTATGTGTCTGTGTAGAGAGAGAGAGAGAGAGAGAGAGAGAGAGAGAGAGAGAGAGAGAGAGAGAGAGAGAGCAGGAAAACCTGAAAAAATGATAAAAAATAAATATAACCAACACAGTAACTAACATGCGAATGTTGCACATAAGTGAAAAACTCGATAAACCTAGCCAGTTTTCAAGGTTTGGTACTCATAGACTGATTTGTTCGCACGACAGTAAAACAGAATAGTAAGTGTAATAAAAGAGATGAATAATACTAAGCTGTTACTGCTGCCCAGGTAAGAGGATGGAATCATCGTAAATATGTCGGGTTAAAAATGGAAGTACAAACCCATCGGGCGTCTGTTCAATGGTAGCGAATATGTTAGAACCACGAATGTCATACTAAATCTTACAGATCATACAAATTTGCAGAGTCAGTTGAGATGCCTTTTATCCTCCAACTGAATAGGCCCATAGTGTTTAGAAAGGCGAACCTCTATTCTCAACTTGAAGATAGAACTAAGAAGACATAAAACTAGGACATCTTAATATGTTTAGGAAGTTTGTGCCCTCAGCTGGGATATGATGACAAACTAGAGAAAGCATCTGTTGTCTTGATACTGGGAAGAGTAGCGATAATGGTTCGCGCTTTGCCAGTTTTTGTTGTGCCAGTGAATTGCTAATGGTGGGCACACTGCTCGAACCTAAGATACACAGATATGCCAGGAACTCACTATAGTCTCTGTGACCGTAAGCCTCAAGAGAAAGAGATCGCAATTAGATAAAAGGACAAGATGAATTACAGACATAAGGAGTGTCCATCAAAATTGTAGCAGTGTTAATGATTAAGCTGAAGACGAATACTTCTATCTGTAATTTTCCATTAAAACTTGACTTCATAAAATAATACTAAATAACATTCCAGGTCAAAGTCAAAGAATAAAAAAATAATGGGACGACTGATACAGTTTTGGCATTGGGTCACTAAAAATGTAAATAACTCGCAAATTGTTGTATGCATGAGAAGCAATTTAAGGCTTGACACTGAATGACGAAACTGTGGAATAAGAGACAAGAAAAATCTCAGATATTACTGAAGAAGCTACATAGAAAAGTAGAGATTTATAGCAGGATCATGGACTTCGTGAGAACCTGTTAACACATAATAAGAAGGAAATAGATAGAAAGAA
The DNA here is from genome assembly GCA_039081455.1 of Macrobrachium rosenbergii. Classification (NCBI taxonomy): domain Eukaryota; kingdom Metazoa; phylum Arthropoda; class Malacostraca; order Decapoda; family Palaemonidae; genus Macrobrachium; species Macrobrachium rosenbergii. Next base: position 42,408,352 of record JANJGK010000018.1, on the reverse strand, counting down.
AACTGTAAATCTCTCTCTCTCTCTCTCTCTCTCTCTCTCTCTCTCTCTCTCTCTCTCTCTCTCTCTCTCTCTGTAGGATTATAATAAAACAATACCAGCAGCTGAAAATATCTCAGTATCTCAGAAGCTGAAGAGATAAAACCGACAAAGAACTTTAAGGAGCCAGGGATGGAGGGCATTTCCATGATCATGTTGAGTTACAAAAGAAAGGCGACCTCTCAAGAGAAATTTTAAGCCCTCAGCAGAATGAAGAAAAGAGTACAGATTATCGACGAGGGAGAAGCTTTGGTGATTCCTTACCTTATGGCAGTGGTAGAATACTACATCCCATTGGTTCCATGCTTGTAGATTTTACAAAGGCTTTACCTGGATTATATATTTTATTTATGCCCAGCATCATTAAGGACTTAGATGAAGATTTTGTTTTGCGTCATGGTCGAAGGTAGATTTACAGACCCTACGGAGGTTAATTCTAGTGTTTTCCAGAAAGGCATAATATCGCCTTTGCTTTCGGCTGTGACAGTGTAATGGACGCACGATATGAAAGAGTAAAATTCATGATTCATGATTTATTAGCTAGACAGACAATTGGTGAACGTTTTGAATTTTGTAGATAATACTTTGATAAGAGTAACAAAACTTGACGATATATAGAAAATTGCAGGCAATGTGTTTATACAAAGAGAGGAAATTTATGAAAATTTGAATATTGATTCATTCGCATTTCAATGATAACGATTAATTGTTGCCAGAAGACTGAAAAACGAACATTTGTTAATATGGATCTGTAATCCTTGAGATTCACTTAAGAATCAAGAAAGAAAAGCTTACGAATATGGTAATAACGGCGTGGAGCTTAAATTCTATCTCCATTCAAGCTAAAATGAATAGTTATATTAAAATGGTAAAATCAGTACTGCACAACAGGCGTAAGCCCCAGCTCGGAATTCCTGATGGTGCAGAGATGGTGAAGTTAAATGAAGTTGTATGGAGAATTCCCTGAAATTTAAAACAAGGAATCAGTGATGACCAGTGTCGATAAATTAACTAACCCATCGATATAAAGATGGGTGGCCATAACAAGTGACTGGACATTTTAAAACACGAAGAGTACAACATTGAAGTACATGGAAGCAAATATAACCTCTTCAAATATGGAAAATTTCGTTTTTTTTTTTAAATACTTTCTGTCACCGTAACCTACTTGCTCTCAAAATGTTGATATTTTCAAAATGGGGAAAAACAGTTTAGTTCCATTTAAAAATTTATGATCATTGGCAACAGAATCTACTGAATATTTGGCAGTCATCATAACGTACCTTCAATGGGTCTTTATAATATATATATATATATATATATATATATATATATATATATATATATATATATATATATATATATATATACATGTGTGTGTATGTATATATGCATATACACATATATATACAGAATATTTCTTTTTGAAGAACAAATGATAGTGCAACAAACACATGTGTATATATATGCATATATATGTATATATAAAAGAAATATATACTATATATATACTCGTGTATATATATATATATATATATATATATATATATATATATATATATATATATATATATATATATATATATATATAAATGAGTCTTTAAAAGGAAATATTCTGGATACCTAATAGTGCGTGACACTATTTATTAGCGGCACGACACGAACGTTGTCCTTGAAAGCAATGACCAGGTTTTATGTAAAAAAGGAAAATATTTGTGGTCATCCATGAGAAAGTGGCTCCAGCAATATATAAAAGTTTGTTCGTGATGGCTTCCTATGTAAGCGTTTTTTTTTATTTTATTTTATTAGCTTTCGATGGGAAAGATTTCTTAAGGATATATTTTTAAATTCTAAATGTCAAAGGGCTTGCATCTAGTTGGTGACAACGAAATGATTTTATTCCAAACGTGTTATCCTTGACAGCTTTTATGCATGTTAGAAATCTATTCATTCTTTCCACATTTTTCATTTTCCAAGATTTGTTTTTTATAGATATATATTCATATATATATATATATATATATATATATATATATATATATATATATATATATATATATATGATTTTACATTTAAATCTTAAAAAGCAACCAAAATAACTCTGTCAAGTTTTTCTTTCGATCGAAACATGCTTCGTCTGTGTCGGCATCGTTAACTGCGCCTAAATATTCACCCACTTTCCACGGCAATTAGGAATGCTGGCCTAATAACTTCAGCTTTATATCCCATTGTGAGACTCGTGCCCTCTGCAGAAATTAACTACGGAGCCATAAAATGTTTTCGGTGTGGGAATTGTGC
>JANJGK010000018.1:42401018-42403518 GCA_039081455.1 Macrobrachium rosenbergii | reverse complement strand
TATATATATATATATAATGTGTGTGTGTAAAGTCTTTCTGTGTGAAGTTGAAAAATATCTCAAAGTAAAGAATCAATTATAAAGCCTGATTCCTAAGTGTATTAATTAGAAGAATATTTTCGATTATGCAAATGAGAAAACCTCATTGTAAGAGGCCTCTCTTAGTCTCTCCTGATCCCTGGGAGCGTTGAAATGGGACGAGCCTCTTTAATGAATAATTACTAATAGCAGTTTGAAATAGGGACGATTAGAGGAGCAATATATTCATCAGGTCTATTCGCTCCGTTTTCTCCTTCTTGATTTGCTTTATTGTATCTTTATGGTATATCTCAGTCTTTTTAATCGTAAATTCTTTCCGTTGCTCTTTCTTCTATATCTGAGTGTATACCACGTATACATTCACAATCGTCCGTTACGCATGACCAACCGGCGTACAGTCAAACAGATTACGAATGTACTGCACATTCGTGTATCCCGAAAGCCTCTTTTTTAAGAGGTCATTATACATTCCTACCCATTCAGAACGACAAGACCTACGAGCGTACCCCGACCCACCATTACCTAACATCTTGTCGTGATCGTGTACGGGCGGCGTTGCCTACTCTCTTAATGTTGTTGTCTTCGGGTGGGCCCCTTTCAAAGGCTTCCTTCGTTTCTCTCATGTGTCGCAAGTGGGAGAAGAAGAATAATGGTGACGTCACTCGGCCACCCTCCTATATCTGCCAGCCTTCTTGTGTTTAACCAGTGAAAGCATCGGGGTTTGTGTGGGAGCCAGTGAAAGAGCAAGAGAGAGAGAGAGAGAGAGAGAGAGAGAGAGAGAGAGAGAGAGAGAGAGAGAGAACGTGGAGCGGTTATTTCTTTCAACAGACTCTCCGGCATTATGACATTTACGGAGTCAATAAAAGCCAATCGATCAGCTATTTTGTTTGTTAAGTGTTCCCCCATAATTGTCAGCCTCGCACGAGCGAATTCTCTTTCCCCGTAGCCGCTAGCACGAAAGCTTCCGCGGCTGTTGCGTTAGTCAAATCGATCGACTAAATAGAATCTCAAATTGTTTCTTGCGGTAAAATAGAAACGACAAGATTGGTCTATGGACGTAAGTCGCCTCTTTACATCGCTTCTTTTCATTCTTTATTTTTCTTAGGGAAGGGGCACAAAATCATTCCTGTTTAATTTTTAGTTGTTTGGCTCTTTATTATCCTTTTTTGTCGTTTAATGACATTTTCTTGAGCATGAATTAGAAAACATCAAATTCTTTATTATTGATAGGGGATCTAAAGTTATTTTTTGATTAGTCATATACTCTTGGCATAAAAACGCAGGTAGGAAAGGGCGTTAAGGTAAGTGAAAAACATAACTAAAATATACTTAAAATAATTAAGAAAAAAACAAGAAAAAATTATTTAAAAAGGATTCAGTTATTTAAATTTCATATATGTTGGTGCTCAGTACTGAGAAAAGATATAATTATTTACTGTTCTTACGGGAGTGTGGTCCTGATGAAGGCTGGATACAGAACTTTGAATTTCCTAGACTAATTATATTTTTATGCAATTGTATACCTGTTATTCTCTAAAAATGATGAGGCTGACTGTTTAGAATGAGTTCTTTGACTTTGCATATTTCAGTGTAAGGGATTAGGATCAGTCTATTTAAAATCATAAGACTTTGCTCATAGTTTAAAAGAAAACCAACATAGACACACCCGGACCCAAATGTACCTTTCGCACGTAGACTTCGTAAAACAACTACTCGACCAGGTATTTCTATCTTAAATGTGAGTTGCATTAGGGATTTCTCGTTTTCTCAACGTTTTTTTATTTTATTTTAACCTTTATTCTAAATTCTAAATTCCTGATATTATGACCCAGAATATTATGAAGATATCAATATTGGTACCATAGAACTGTGATATTCACCTAAATGGATATCAATTCATTCCTGATCTCTATTACGAATTCACTTTCGTAGTTAATGATTTCCTTAATTACTGACATCCTTAAATTTTTTTTAAAAATCACCCCTTCCTTGCCGGTTTTTGCACCACCCATTCATTGCAGTATTTAAATTCGCGTTTATTTCTACTCCGAGCTGGGCACTCCCTCGTCCGGTGATGCATTTATTCATTATCATCGCGTCCAAAAAGGTTTGACAACATCCGGGCACCCCCACTCATCGTCTTATCTTGATGGCTGGTAAAGGCGCTCAGGGACTCACTTCCTATATGAAGATGTCTTTTGGTTGTATGCAAATTTCGCCCATTGTCTTCGTGAACATAGAAGGGATTTTCTTTTTTAGTATTCGTCGGCTTCAAAGACCACTTCCTTTATTAAAAGATGGTCTGGGTTAGTCTCCTTGTAGTATGCAGATTATTAAGGCCTTTCGAAGTCGTAGCTAAATATCTTCGGACGTATCTTACTTCTTGGGCCTTGTTGCGTCTCACGAGTCGTAATTTACTCCCAAGTACAAAAATCTAATATTTCATGTCTTTTTAAATTTC
>JANJGK010000018.1:42366018-42396018 GCA_039081455.1 Macrobrachium rosenbergii | reverse complement strand
TTCTACAACTTTCCTATCAGTGACCAGCATACTGGTATTGTCTGACGCTCTTGATTAGCTAATACTCTGTAGAGAAAATATTAGTTATATATATATATATATATATATATATATATATATATATATATATATATATATATATATATATATATATATATATATATATAAAATATACATATATGTATTACATATAAATATATATAATATTCTTCATTCTCATCGTCTGCTTCATAATATTCTATTAATTTGTTCTGTTTTCCATGTGTCTTTTTTTATATATATTTTTCCATATCCAGGAATGTGGCTTCAGCTTTTCATTCCTTGTTTGTCGATATTTTCTTGAGGTGGAATCACTGATTTAATACCTAAAAATCATGTAAAGACCGGCATTCTCTTTTAGTCTCTTACCAAACGACATTCCCTCTATTTCTTATTTCTTATGTTATGAGATTCTCATTCAGGGTCCTCTCCGGTAACCTGGGTTATTGTGACTGCAGCTTGTCATTAAATCTGAAAAAGAAAAATATGCAGCCCAGTGTTCTGTTATTTATCCTTTAAATTAAATGACCTTACGAAACGGTTTTAGATACTGAGTTTTCACCCACCCCCTCCCCTCCACCCACCAAAATAAAAACTCATGACGACCATATCCAAAAAGAACCCCGGTCTTTATAACGTCAAGCCGTAGAATTGAAACCCCGCTTCATATCTCCCGACGTGGATATTTGCATCGCCAAATAGGGAGACCTGCCCGTTATTGGGATGATAATCCGGAATTTAATGGTCTCCAGTCAATATGGGTATCACCGCAGCGGTGTAATTGCAGGAGGCTATGTTTTGTTTCTCCATTTTTTCTGCTCTCTCTATTTTTTTTTTTCTTTTTTGTCTTTTCTTTTTGTCGATGTCAACATTCTAAAACTGGTTGTGGTCGATGTAGTAAATTAAGAGGACGACAGAGCCAGTTCTCCGAAAGTTACGGTTCCAACTTTTTTTTTATTTATTTTTTTTTCTGGTCAGGTCGTTCATTGGTCAAAGTAGAGAGAGAGAGAGAGAGAGACAGACAGACAGACAGAGAGAGATTTACGTGATTACTTTGGCAGTTTTACTTTTCCACTAATTTGTTCAATGTTTCTCTAAAATCTCATTACGTTTCAAGTTTTCGCAACTGAAGAGATTCATGATGAGAACCTCCAGCTTTCCATAACGCCAAAGGTTATCGCATGAGGTTCCCAACAGTTGGGGTGAATAAAACGGGAATCAGGTCACAGCAATTTGAAAAATTATATTCAGAATATGAAGCAACGCCTAACAAATGTTACAGGATTATTCTCGGGTAACAAAATGTTTTCGCCTCAACATGCGATTCATGAAATCCGTAAATCCAGTTATTTAAAGGTTGAGGCCAACTCAAGGTCACTGACCTATGTTCACATGTATCCGCGATCTCCTCTCCTGGGAGATGCTCTTGTATTTCTGTTTCATTCCATGAATTATTCGTAGTCCCCTGAGTAGAAAGGCACACAGGCACTCTATGAGAGAGAGAGAGAGAGAGAGAGAGAGAGAGAGAGAGAGAGAGAGAGAGAGAGAGAGAGAGAGAGAAAACAAACTTTTCATTTGTTATTAGTTAAGGGGCTAGTGGTTTTAATAAGAGGAAAGCAAAAACGAAGATTTGGTGACCTCTCGTAAAGCTTTAAAGCATGGCTTTCACTTCACCAGCCTATCAGGTCCCGGGTTCTATTCCCGAGTGAGCCTGCACGTCATAGTAAAGCTCTGTAAATCCTATTGTACAATGTGGCGAGTGCAACCGGAGTAGACAATGGAATGGCGATAGCAGCCTCATCCCAAAAATTTATATTAATATATATAAATATGTATATATATACCTGTATATATATATATGTATGTGTGTATGTATGTATATATATATATATATATATATATATATATATATATATATATATATATATATATATATATATATATATATATATATATATATATATATAAGCTTTGCAAACCACGCTTTTACATCAAACACGCTCAGATATATAACAATTCTATTTCTGCCAAATTTAATTTACGTATATATTCTTTTGTAAACTTTATCAGTATTTCGAAGCATTATTAGTTTTGTATAACTTCTTTATTAATTGGTTTTCTATTCCTAATTAAATCTAAGGTCATAATGACCTTTTGCGCCTAAACCTGGTAAATCGATTACACAGAGACCACTCCGCGGCGCAAATTAATTTCTCTACGCTAGTATAAACAACATCTATTTTTCCTTCGGCACCAGAAACGGTTGTTATTGGAGGCCGCTGGTTCGTACACGTCGTTCATTACATTACAACAGCACGGTTCCTGACTTTTTAATTAAGACTGGCCTCTAATTTTCGGCCCCAAAATGGTTACCTAAACATGATCATTTGGTGGTACCCCAATAGGCTCCTGAAGAATGGATGCGATATCGAGATTACGGATCACGGCTGGGCGTTTCCAATTAATTACTTTTCATAAACAACAGCTTTTTATTGGGGAATTCGAAGCCGGAGGGCTATCCCGTTAACCTTTTGAGCCTCTTCCACTTTCAGACGATGTTTGTTCTTCCTTTGACTTCTGGATGTATGTAAATACTATTCAAGACTTGCCTAGTTTTTCATTTCGTGGCGTTTTCTCTCAGTACCGATGAGACTTCATTTTATCTAACGACTCCAAGGCTTCAGTATCCTTTTACTGAACTCTTCATTACCTCAAGATTGTACTTTCTATTTCACCCTCAGCTACTGAGGACCAACATCATTTTATCAATTGAAGCAATGAAAGTTATTTATGTTCTTGTTTTAGGTTTTAAAGATAATATTTTGCTTTATTTCACCATATATAGTTATCTGTTCCTTGAGTTAATATGTTCTTGATCGTTCCGTTTCAACAATTGTGGTGCTTGTACATCAATGCCCTAAACAGCGATTATACTTATAATTTTAATAACCCTACTGGAACTATTATTATTTAAGGAACTTAAGGAGAAATAGATTCTTCTGCTTCCTTTTCTATGTCGTTTTGGAACTAGATTAGTTGTTATTGCACGGTTGCAAATTTTTATACAGGGTGTTTATTACAAATCTTTGGTGAATGAATATTTTATGGGCTATTGTAAGTTTTACCGTGATGTGGCACCTTGTTGGTAAGGTAAGGTACTTAGATGTTTGCGAGCCAGCGATTGACAAACATTTCAGATGTGTAAATGTAATGATCACTTGCAGTGAATACAGCTTCACGATTTCTTAATATTTTGGTTACATTTTCCACTGGAAACATTTGGATCCATTTTTTTTATTAAATCTAATTAAAAAAAAAAAACAATATATACCAGGATTCGAGCCTGGATCAGGAAGACCAGCATGTACAGCACCAACTCACTAAGCTTTCACGAAGGATAAAAATTGATTTCAGTTGATTCTTGTATATATATATATATATATATATATATATATATATATATATATATATATATATATATATATATATATATATATATATATATATTATGTTTATGTAATTCAGACCTAATTTCTTTGCATTTACCGATGAATTGCTATTAAACTTATATGCCCTTGTTTACCATTGATTATTCATAATATATATACTGCCTCAATTAATATGTTCCACGAGATGTTTGAAAGAGAAAGTCCATTTTTGCATTTGAACTTTAAAAATAAATTAACGATGATTGAAGCCCCAAATCGAAGTTCTACAGCATTATTGTCATTAACATAATTTTTTTGTAATTGTCCAAGGCCACTGATTTTAATCTTAGGGCTTACCTTCAACTCTCAGTGTCATTTGACAACTATGTGAAGCTGTGAAGATGTGGAGTTATTGAATACCTTACGAACTAAACAACTAAGTAAATTCCTAAGCTTTATCGTTAAACTTAAATATAAGCCGCTAAAAACATGAAGTTCTACATTTACGTATAATATCTCTCTCTCTCTCTCTCTCTCTCTCTCTCTCTCTACTCTCTCTCTCTCTCTCTCTCTCTCTCTCTATATATATATATATATATATATATATATATATATATATATATATATATATATATGTGTGTGTGTGTGTGTGTGTGTGTGTGTGTGTGTGCGCGCGCGCGCGTGCGCTTATTCTCCCTCCAGTAGCATTTATCTGTAAATATGTTTTCCCCTGCACCAACAAGAATGAAGATTATTCTAGAAAGAGCATTTCGATGAGATTCCTGAAACGGAACATTTTATTTTCTCTGTTATGTGCGATTACATCTAATCTGATGAGTGCTATCAAGAACCATTACAGCTACGTTGATAAGTGGCATCCATGCTGATAACCACTTTGGAGTCTGTGTCCTGTTGATTACAGTCATTTTTAGGCCGATGACTCGCCAACACCCTAAAGGATGTTCGTTTCATCTCTTTCTGAGGCTCTGGTTTAACTGTATCTCCTTGCTACTTAAGGAAAGGATGATGATTAGTTTCAATTTTTCATCTCTTTCTTTGATTTGGACCTCAAGTAGTTTTTCTCGCAGCGCCAGTCCGCCGATACATGTCGTGTCATCTCCGGTGGAGACACCATACAAGTGTACGAACTCCTGTGCGGTGGAAATGCGGCGAGAAGGAGGCATTGTGTCGTCACCACAGGCGATTCAATTCCTTCCCCGACCTTCTATGGGCTGCATTTGTTCCGGGGTTTTAAAGGACGTATCTTATCTTGTGTTGTCTCTTTAGTTTCCTTCTGTTTTTGTTCCGTGTTTCCCAATTCTTTGTTGTGCAAGACTTTTTGTTGCGCCTCTATGGCCTTTTGATCCTTTGTTTATATTGGAGTGTACTTTTCCTTTCCCCTTTTGTCTCCATTCTTAAATCAAGGGCGTTCGGTCGAAGGTAGGCCTGACCAACCGTGTCATAAAGCGTCTCTTAAGTAATAGGGTTTTATTCATGTGCTTAGCGTTATCTCAATGGCTGATCTCTCATTGTGCGGGGCACACTTTTATTACTTCCAGCGCCTCTCTTACCATTCCCTTAGACAATGGGAAGGCCAATCTACTTCAGAAGGGGAACTAATTTTGATAGATTGATCGGCTCTCTCTCTCTCTCTCACTCTCTCTCTCTCTCTCTCTCTCTCTCTCTCTCTCTCTCTCTCTCTCTTGCAACACCAGTTTAGTATTCGTGGAGTGCTGAAACTCACCTTACTTGAAATAAGGATGAGAAATTAAAAGCGGCCAATTCTGCGAAAGGAGAATCTCTTTATGCTTATATAAATGCATTTGTAACGGAAGATCCACCTTGATACCACTCATTCCTCTTCTTAATGTTATATTAATTCATCAGCTTCCCACCTTCACAATCTTTATGGCATTTACTGCTTTAAACTAACAATACAGCCCCTTTTTTTTCTATACCATGATTTCTTTGTGAGCCTTTTTATTCTGTTCTCACGTGTAAAATAAGCATGGAGATAGTGAGGATTTAGTGATAATGTCATTTAATACTTTTTTTCGAGGACAGAATTCCTATGAAATTACCGCTGCTATTTTACGTTTTAATTTAAGATAATTACTTTAATCGTAATTATACTCCGTGAAATCGTACGTTCTCCTTTGGGTTTCCTTAGCTGTTGATTCTTCTGCCCATGCTAGAAAAACTGGCTGCTTTTGCATAAATGGAGTCCATATAACGTCACAGGGTAAAAGGGGTCAGAGTGCATAATGAGTGACTGAAGAAAAACGATTAAATGATAAAGTGAATACGGGTAAGGCTAAATGAAACTGTGGTTTGGTGTTGAAGATTTTCGGAACTGTTTTTAATAGATATTTATACATCAAATGCTCGCATTTTACTGCTTACGATATAAACGATATATATATATATATATATATATATATATATATATATATATATATATATATATATATATATATATACATTTATATATATATATATACACACACACATATATATATATATATATTATATATATATATATATATATATATATATATATATATATATATATATATATATTTATATATATATATATATATATATATATATATATATATATATATATATATATATAAAGAAAAGACCTTTCTTTTTGCAATATGGGTATTGGGTTGCAAACTTTATGCCCCTGTGGATTTTGATATGCCACATAGATTGGCATGGATGCTATCGTTTGCTTTCCCTGCATCCCACAGGAATGCAAACCTAACAGCCGCTGGCCTCAGGAGTAGAGGCGAATCTGTCATTTGAGGAGAACTCGTTCCACCAAGGGGTCCACAACCTTTGCTAAGCGATATGATGTCTTAAGGTACCTCAAGTCTGTACCCCAGAACCGTGGCACTTCCTAGGACGGCAACGTCCAGCTTGTAACCTTTACTGCCAAGGCGTACTTGATTGCTATCTGCCTAGAGAGAGAGAGAGAGAGAGAGAGAGAGAGAGAGAGAGAGAGAGAGAGAGAGAGAGGTCATCCGCCATTTATAGTCGTTTCCCCATCTGATGGGTTCACAACCCTCCATTAGGCGCTCTGCTTCTTTGAGATTAATATTAATATCCCAAGCCATTGGCACTATCACTTTTGTTTAGGGAGCATTTTGTTTAGGGAGCAAATTTCTCTTTCGTGCAAAACAACTTCTTTTGCAACATTCCATCTCGAGTCCATGGTAAAATAAACTGGTCATTTATTCGAATATTTCTGTAAAAATGAATATCCTTAAGGCAAAGAAAATTTAAATATATTATTGGCGGCATAAGCAAATTAAAAGTGTACCGTTTTGATGTAAATATCTTCGATACTAAATATGGCAAAGATGAGCCGACACTCCATGGAAAAGTGAGTGGGATGACCTTCTGGTTTCTTTGAGATACGAACGTTTATGGCCTTTTTATCTGACTGGAAGTCGCAGTTGATGTTGTCGTTTTGTGCTTCTCTGAAAAAAAATGTATCTCTCCCGCTTCCTTAACCGAGTGATAATGTTGCCACTAAAGTTTTTTATTCGATGGATTGTCGTAAATAAGGCAGGAACCGTAGATGTTGCACTCTAAGGAACTTATTTTGTGATCAAGTAAAAAATTGTCAAAATTGTGAGCGATAATCGATAATGGATTTGCATTCATTAACAGCGTGTAGTAAATAATTCAAGAATAAAAGAAACATTAAGTGATTTTGCGAGTTCCTGCAAAGAGGTACCTGATGTAGTATCAGAGATGTAATTTTTTCGGCGCAAATATTTCTAAAACAAAAAAACATGGGTCTTACTGTACCTCAAAGCAGGTTGTTTTAGTGTGGCTTTCTTTCAGTAACGTCCCCATCATGATGCACTTTTAGAGTTCCATGTAAAGATTACAAGAGAGAGAGAGAGAGAGAGAGAGAGAGAGAGAGAGAGAGAGAGAGAGAGAGAGAGAGAGAGAGAGAGAGAGAGAAGGGTAATATAGCATATGAGAGTAGAAATATTCACGAAGAAATGAAAGAGTCAGGCTGGGGAGGTCCCCTGGGCACCCTCTTCCAACGGTACTTCTTGTGCAGGGAAGGGAACGCTGCCGCCAGTTCCGCCTTCCTATCCCGCTGAGTTCGCGTCACTGGAATGAAAGAAGAAGAGGAAGAAGACGAAGAGGAGGGAGGAATATTACAGAACTAAAATTAAATAAGATCCGGAGAAAATTAAAATGATGAGCTTCAGAAGATGGGCGTAAATGATAATGTCAAAGATATTTAGAAACGAGGCTAAAAGGTGACTAAAGGCGGGTCTGAAGAGGAATGGTCTTCTTTTAATCTCTGTCTTTCACCTCAAAGCACTTTTGTGGCACAGGTTTATCATTTTCAGGTTGAATCTCATTATTTATATTCTTTTCAATATATATATGTATATATATATATATATATATATATATATATATGTGTGTGTGTGTGTGTGTGTGTGTATACATGTATATGATATACATTTATAGATCTATAAAGTGCCTGTATGCGTGCTTGTGTTTGCGTCGATTTCTGGTTCCCTGTTCATGTATGCGTATGTATCAGAAACCGCCATGGTGTTGACTTCCTTATAAATGTACAGAAACCCGTCCTTCAGTTCACTTATAATGAGGCTGGAAAAGAGGCATCCGAAGTAGCCACTTAAAGTGAAAAGATAAATCAGTGCAAAGTCCCCTGTCACTGGTATTATGTTAGAGACAGTTTACATTAACCTTTGACAATGATTGGCATGACGAGGTGAAGTTCGAAACAGCTGAGTCAGTACTGAGTCAACAATACAGTAAACTTTGCCAAACAGGGTATTACCATAGGCTAAGTTTCTCTTACTGCGTTCTTATGCAGTTTTAACCTGCAAATAATCTGTGGATTCTTTTTGTATAGTGGTTTTCATGCCATCACACCTTCGACAGCTCTTCATCGACAGAGAGGCATCACAAACTTGATACTGGTAGGTTGGATGACAGATTTATCGCCATCCAAGTACTGATGGTGTTTTGACACCGAAGTGGACTGAATCGGTCAACTGCAAAGCTAGATATTGAACTGAAAATTAATTGTTTATTGCGCTGTGAAGATTCTGAAGCATATGAATCTTATGAATTGGTCTCCCCTCACCACGCCCCCCATCAACCCCCACCCCATTATTTTGAAGACTCAAAGTAAATATTTTAATTTTCTTACGTTAAAGACTTTTTAGTGATTTTCCCTGCCAATTACGGAACGGAATTTAAGAGTGGTCTCTGTGTATGCAAGTTGTGTAAACTTTTCTTGAAAGCAAAACCCTACTGATTAGTTTTTCAGAGAGCACAATTTGCGTTATTTTTTGCACTTTTTGACATTTTAAATTGATAGGAAATTTATTGTAAAAAAATCACCCTTGGCACTAGCAGCTCCGTTCATTCATCAGAACGTCAATTCGCAGATTAATTGGCGGGTCTGTATCTGTTATAATACTCAAAATACAGTAAGTTTTGGGGTACCAATATTTTTATTACTATTCTTTAATATTTCATGTTGCTTCTTTTCATTATGTTCATTTCAATTTATTCATTGATCAGTCAACAATCATCTTTGATATATCACTGTGCTTAAATTACATCTGGTTGAATGCGCTAATTGATCACTTTGACAGCAAGAAAAAAAAATAGCCTGGTACAAATGAAAATTACACATGACTTGAAACTGTGCTTTCAGCTTAAAATTCAAGAGTAAACGCTAAAGTCTACTGAAGCAAATTGCTGAATAGTAGAGGTTCTTGGTTCGCTTCATGTCATTCACCCTCATTAGGCCGTAATCAAGAAAGTTAATAATGCCAAAAGTATCATTCGCCATAATTAAATTCAAGTATAATACTGAGAACCTAGGAATCAGAAATCAAAATTAGGACACCATACATTCTTATATGAATTAATCGCCCATATTATCTCTACCTCTACTATAAAATTTTCTTTCAGCTACCACAATAAAGCAAAAGACATAACAGGTAGAATAATCTACATACTGTACAGCAGTGTATAACCAGCAATAAATAAAAACTAAATACCTAGAGCTAACGGATCCCATACTTTGAATGGAGAGGAGCCGTGTTGCAGTTACCCCTTGCAAGCTAACAACAACGTTTTCTATGCATCGTTCATAAACACTGGTAGCAGGAGCTTTAATGAAGTTCTACCTTTTCTGAACATTCTCTAAGCACATAAGACCTGTTAATGCGATTCACCCACTCTCATACCCAAGGAATTTATGTCCCACACTTGTTAAGCAGAAGAAGAGTGGGAGGGGAACGAGGGAGAAAAGGAAACCCCTTTTAAAAGTGAAAGGTGGAATTTTTAAACATCTCGTGTTACGTAAAGAGATCGTAAGGTGCGTAAAAAAAAGAAAAACAAGAGTAAACATGGTTATTTATGGAGGTGGGAGAGGGTTGTAAACTTCTAAGATGAAAACTGAACAAAAGGTTTTTTCCGTAAATTTTCTTTAACAAGAACACCACTCGCCTTTTAGATTTAAATCCTTTAAAAAAAAACCATTATTAAAACTTTGGTGAGTGAAAGGAACGGTCTTGGTCTTTATATATATATATATATATATATATATATATATATATATATATATATATATATATATATATATATATATATATATATAAAGATCTATTTTATCAGTTTCTTATAGGTTTTATGGGGGCTTCTGAACGTTCTATTGCAGATTGCCTCTTTTAATGTTATCTCTTAATTTTCACAAGTTTGATGCTTTCTTACATATCGTTCAAAACTCTATTATAAAAGTATTATGTTTATTAAAAGGAACAAATCTGTGCTTTTGATACCATAATCTTTACTTAACCTGAAAAAGTTTTGCGCAATCATTGACGCGTTACCGTTCCCCGTTGATTTCTTCTCTCTCTCTCTCTCTCTCTCTCTCTCTCTCTCTCTCTCTCTCTCTCTCTCTCTCTCTCTCTCTCTCTCTCTCTCTCTCTCTCGTCGTTATCATTAGGGCACACTCTTCATCATCATCATCGTCATTATCCTCAACATTCACCTGTCTCTTTTTCCCCCTGTCCATTTTATAACCCCTTTCATTGCAACTCTAAGTACAAATGAAGCCGAATCGCCCCCTGAAAAGAACTTGAGCTGAATTGTAATTTTCCTCATCACCAGATCAGTGAAGTCAACTTTTGTTTTGGTTGATACCATCAAATTGCCTGGTGTCTGCAAAACCCACCATACGTTGTTCGGTTACCTTTGTATAATTAACTTGGGATTTGCAGTTCATTCCCTGCAATACTTGCTGATGGGCGGTTGGCATATCTGATCGAATTTTAGGACTGAAATAACGGCTTGGATCGAAGAAACATGTTATCAGGCGGGCAGTTTGTGATTTAGCTGAAAACCACAAGCTGTCAGTGTTCGGGCACTGGTAAACCCGTTCAGATGATTTCTTGATGGTGTTGTTCAGTATAGATTTAGATCGAGTTACAACTGTCTCTAAGATTCCGGAATTTTTCAAAATTCACGAGGTTGTGCTTTTTCTAGGGAGTCAAGATGAAAGTGTTGTGTTGTTTTAAGAGTGAGAGTTGCGTCACTTTTCACTCAAGAATGTAGTCAGCATTGCTTGATAAAAGTTTCTTCTACGTATAATTACTGATCTGTAGAAAATATATATATTCAAAGTGGGAAAGTAGGTTTTTGGAAACATTTCTCAATTCGCAGATGAAAAAGATGTTTTCGTCTCTCCCTTTTACTTCTTTGTGTTGAATCTCCTTAGACTTATTCTTTTTCTGGCGCTGAAACGCTTTAGTCTCTTTTGATTTTATGTTGATGTTTTTACGTTGCGTTCCAGTGTATGAACAAACTACTATCCTCGGTAGAATGAACGATTCAATAACAGCAAACAAGCGCAAATATTCATAGAGAGATTCGAATGGCCTTCCAGATTTCGAACAAAGGGAAAATTGTGCAAAGAAGAACAGATTAATATGAAAAATTAAACCGCAAATGCTGTCTTGAAATATGAACGTTTTATAATTTCCGAGAACAGTTCGGCTAAACAAGGAGCGCATTAAAAAGTAATCAAGCTGACTCAGACCTAGGTTATATAATTCATCAGTGAGCTAAAGCCTGCTTTTAAAGCCATTTCCACAATTGGCAGACTCTTCTAAAGTGAGTTTTCCGTACGCGGTATCCTACAGTTTGAATAACTGATCGCCTGCGCCAAAGTAATTTTATTCCACTTTCTAATCCGACTTGTTTTTTGGTTAGCCTTCGTTTACGTGGAGGCCGACGCGGTGAATGATTGCACAAAGACCCAAGCGCAGTCGCCGTCGGTTTGGAAAAGGGATAACAACAGTCATTCGATCCTGCTGATGCACCAGAGTCGCGCACACCGTGTGCAGTGAAGCTCGATGGAATATCAGTTCATTCATTCCTTCCCACTCCGAAGATGAAACGGATCTGGAATTAAATCTTGGGAAAGGCTTCTTCAAGTTGTCTGGAACATTTTCTCGAGATATATATATATATATATATATATATATATATATATATATATATATATATATATATATATATATATATATATAATATATATATATAATATATATATATGTATATATATATATAATATATATATATATATATATATATATATATATATATATATATATATATTAAACATACTTACATATATACATATGTGTGTGCATATATACAATTAAGGAGAGATAAGCGTGCATAACTGAAATATCAGGCTTTCTCCATATTCCGTCAATCAAGGTATTTATTCCCTTGTATTAAGTCGTTATAAATCGCAGAGTATAAAAGAAAACTGATTTTTACACCTCCATATTTTCTATTAGATTTTTAAAAAATAATTTACGACAGACTGGGATAAAAAAGAGTTACTACTGTCTAATTCTCTAAAGCCTATAATCTTATACCACCGTATACAGTACGGCACCGAATTTCCAAGGCACTTTCTCTACACAAATCATATTGTGACCGGACGTAAAATATAGGCTTCTATCGTGTTTGGTACACGGACTGGTGAAAATTGCTTCAAGAGGCGTCAGACACTTACAATTTGTTGTTGATGGATAGTGGCGACAGTGGTTGGATAAGATCTGAAGTACTTTGGGAAATTAAGTACTTTGCTAAGCATGATAGATTTTTTTTTATACATCAGTTTTTGTTGACTTACCTTTCTATGTAAGTTATTCTCACTAAATTTCTGTGTGTGTGTGTGTGTGGAAATGAGCGTCCTTTTTCCTTTGTATGTGAGTGAAATTAGCATAGCAAGAAAATTTCCTGACTTGTAATCGTATTTGTGATATATATATAATGATAAACAATACGAAACTTTTTATCATTATTCTGTCATTTCAATGTTTTTGTCAATGAATGGTTAACTTAATTACTGACCGCAGCTCATTGTTGACATTTAAAGACTATTTTCAGCAAAAAATTGTTTTCCGGTTGTTTGTAAAATTCCTTGAAATATCAGAAGATAAATGACAGCAAGAACTGTCCTTGTGGTAGTTCAGAATTACGCCGAGGAAGAGCTATCCGCTGATTATTTTATAAAATCTTGAAATCATCTCAAGCAAGAATCATTCGCGAAGTATTTAGAGCAAGATGGTCACACCCATTAATTTCAAGCGCTATGGAATGGAATGGTTTGCCGTCCCTGCCTTGCAAGAATGACCAGACGGCCCAAGAAAGTGGAGCGGCCTCTTCTTATTTGCATCCTTTTCCCACAAACGGCCTTTAAATGCGATTATGATCGCTTGAACTCACCACGGAAAGGAAAAGAGTCTCTCTCTCTCTCTCTCTCTCTCTCTCTCTCTCTCTCTCTCTCTCTCTCTCTCTCTCAAAAACAAAAAACATGTTCGCTGTTGTAATCAGGCAAAGTTAACACCTCTGCCTGTAAATGAATGAGATCTGAATTCTCTTATTTATATGATCCTGGTTTTACGTGTATGAGCAATTATTTGGACCTTTCATTCACAAAAAAAAAAATTATCTGCCTAATACGCAAAAATTTGACTAAGATGAAAGAAATCATTCGAAAATAAAATTCACGAATGTACCACACCCCGAAGAGCACCGCCTGCCAAGCAACCCCCCCCCCCACCCCCCCACCAAAAAAAAAAAAAAAATAGAATTCAATCTACTGATTTTCGCAGCCTTGAGAACCCGGCAATTATTCCCTTTAGCCGAAGAGCATTCACTGCATTTTCCTAAGTGAAAAAGGCCGTCGGTGGGCCAGACTGGACGTGGCTGGTAGTTACGGCGTCAGAAGATGTATGGTAGACTTCGAAAGGGTTAAACCAAGGGCGGGGCTGACGTTGCTGACACCCTCACTCCCACAGTGTTCATCGTTATCGCCACTTTCACCCTCTGTGGAGTGGCCCCCTGCATGATGGCTGGTGGTAGAATCAATGTAAGTCACCTCGTGGGGTAAGAGACCCCGCTGGGGAAGCATTTGCCTTCGTTAAGAGCTTCTTTCTCCCTCTTTGTATAAATGTATGCATGTAGATTGGGGGAAAAGGAGAGTGGGGAACATCATCTGGGCGTGCCGCCCACACGCGTACACACATGCGCATGCATGCACATACACACACGCATACACACGTATATATGAATGCATATAATATATATATACTCGTATATATATATATATATATATATATATATATATATATATATATATATATATATATATATATATATATATATATATATATGTGTGTGTGTGTGTGTGTGTGTGCGTGTATGTAAGCATGTATGTGTGTATATACATATCACTGAATGCCACTATACATATGGCATTTACAATTTTATGTAAACCCATATTTTGTCTCTCATATCACCCTCTTATCTTCAAAAGAAAAATATTGACAGATACGGCGAAAATTAATGCTATGTTCCTTTTCTAATTGTTCAGTGCTGATGGCTTTTTAGCTACTAATTTATGACTGCAGTCAGTGTAACATTAGCCTCTCAGTGGAACTATACTCCAATAGATAGCTGAATACACTAAAAAAATATATTAAGGCTGAAAGCAAGCATAAAAAAATTTTTAATTAACAATTCTTGATCCCCTGCTCCGGAGAGGCTCCTTGTAGCCTGATCCTCCTGCCAGCAACTTCAGCGTGTTTGATGAATTTATTTGGGGCCGGTTTTTTCTAACGTACGTTAACAAAACGAGCCGTTAATGCGATAACCTTAAAATCGTAGGGACGCGACTTCAAGTGAATATATACAGGGTGCACCTCCAGCAATTGTTCACTCAAAGGATGTGGCGCCTCCCCTCCTTAATGAAAGGTGAAGCTGAGCACTCGTCCTCTGTCATTTTAGTTTTCCGTAAAAGAAAAATATTGTGCTGACTTTGTCTGTCCGTCCGCCCTCAGATCTTAAAAACTACTGAGGCTGGAGGGCTGCAAATTGGTATGTTGATCATCCACCCTCCAGTGATCAAACATACCAAATTGCAGCCCTCTAGCTTCTGTAGGTTTTTTTTATTTTATTTAAGGTTAAAGTTGGTCATAATCATGCTTCTGGCAACGATATGGGACAGGCCACCACCGGCCAGTGGTTAAGGTTTCAAGGGCCGAGGCTCATACAGCATGACACCGAGACCACCGAAAGATAGATCTATTTTCGGTGGGCTTGATTTTACGATGTACAAAAAACTCAATTGCGCCGAAGAAACTTTGGCGTATTTTTTACCTGTTTTATCTTGCCATTGAAAGAGGTTATTCCACCTCAAAGGCGAACTAGATAGTCACTGACAATTGCTGGTTTTAACGAGTCTTGCCTAGATATGCAAGACAAATGCGTTCTGGTGTGATGGTCATTGGTTTAGATGAACAATGACAGCCATTTTGTCCGTCCAAGGAGACCAAAGGGCGCATGCGCCAGGAGCAGGAACAAATAAGTCTTGCTGTAGTTATACATGGATTACGCATGGATTCATTCATCACTAATTCTCTACTGATTTTGATCAGGAACATTTGCATTATTTTTTCTGTAGATCATCATTGCTCGGTAGGTCACGTTTCTCCCGGTGGGCCAGTGTAAAAGCAATATTCACTCAGACACTGTTGTAATTCACTGCATTAATTGAATACTTAGCAAGAATTTCTCCGATGAACATTATCTTTAATCTGAAAGTAATTTTGAGCTTTGGGGAATATCACAATTGTAACTACTATATAATAATTATACATTGATGCATAATTCATAACTACAGTTGCTTTAAACGAGACGGCACTGGTCTGCAGCGTCAGCTAGAAGGTTTCTCAAGGTCTGTGGACTGAGACTTTGTCACTTGCTATTCCTTCCCGTTATTGCTAAACTGTTCTCCTGTTCCTAGACGAAAGTTTCCGGTCACTTTTTTCTCTGTAAATCCTCATACAGATTGATTGATTTACTTGGGGTGGCGTCACACCAACTATGCTAGCTCTCCACCGTGTATAGGAATGTACAGTACATACTACCTGCCAGTTCAGTGATATGGAATAATTTGTCGGTCATTAGAATTCCTGTAGCACTGTTAATGATAAGCGCAGTATGAATGTATTCTAATCTGATAAAAATCAGTTTCATTTGCATGTATTCCTTCATCCGTCTTTCGATTTTCACCAAAGTAAAATGAAAAATCATTTTCAATCAAGTAAAATGACAAACCATTTTCAACCAAGTGAAACGGAAAATTATTTTCAACGAAGTAAAATGAAAAACCAATTTCAGCCAAGTAAAATGATAAATCATTTTCAACCAAGTGAAACGAAAAACCAGTTTCAATCAAGTAAAATGATTAACCATTTTCAACCAAGTAAAATGATAAACCATTTTTAACCAAGTAAAACGAAAAATAATTTTCAACCAAGTAAAATGATAAACCATTTTCAACCAAGTAGAACTAAAAATAATTTCAACCAAGTAAAATGATAAACCATTTCCAGTCAAGTAAAATTATAAACCACTTTCAACGAAGTAAAACGAAAAGTCATTTCAACCAAGTAAAACGAAAAATCATTTTCAACCAAGTAAAATGATAAATCATTTTCAACCAAATAAAATAACAAGCAGAATAGCTATGCCTCTAAAGAACAAATGTTTTTTTAAATGCATTTTCGAGTTGTTAATTCCCCCCACGACCTGCTTACCTTCCATCAGCTCCACCCCACTCCCCACACCTACCCAAGGAACCCCCACCCCCAATCCACCAAAGGAACCCACCCCCCCATCCCCACCCGGCATCCATATTCGGCCTGGTGATAGTGATTTAAAAGGAAAGGAAAATCGATACATAAAAAAAGACGAGGGTTTTTCATGTATCCTTGTTAGCCATGATTGAACACTCTCGTTGCCTTAATAATGTGCGCTCCATCACTGCCTGTCTATCGTTATTAGTAATGGATGGATTTTAATAAGACCTCAGCATTTCGTTTGCAAATTAATTTCCTTTCTGCTGAGTCCAGCAGCAACGATTCCGATATTACTTTGGAATGAAAGATTAGAGATATGAAAGTGATTCCTTCGCACGTAAGATATTTTTGTTTGTTTATTAATGTAAATGTTTTCTCGATTTTTATCATGATCAGCTGTTTTTACCAAAATGGGTAAGTAATGGAATACGCAATATTAGATTAAAGTGGGCTTTGTGACAAAAAATGAAGTAGTAGTTTCAAAAGCAGGCTTATTTCACTTTAGAAATCAATAATGAAGAATATGGGAGTAACTAATTACTTATTATTCATGCATTCTCATGGTACTAACCAAAATACCATTGCGTTAACTACCAGGAGCCCAGAAAATAAAATACCCATTCAAAAACATAAAACAAAGATTAAAGTGAAAACATATCCAATTTCCGAGCAAATAAACTACTAAATAAAATACATGGCAACTCTAAACAAAACAGTTTACTATTGGCTACGAGGCGTAGAACTAACATAAAAAGTTATTATGGCAAAAGAGCTTACTTTGTTGAGCAATTACTTTCCTGCCTGCAATTGTTTTTCTCACAATAAAAAAGAAAGATGTCTGGACTAAACACTTGGCCTCGTTGTTGTTGAGTTCAAGCAAAGCAATTTTCTTATTTCATTTCTCTTTATTTTTTCTTTCTTTTTTTTTTTTTTTTTTTTGAAGACAAGAAAGTTGAACAGAACTGTAGATCATTGTGGTCAGATATCCTTGAAAGTTTTCGTGTCTCTGATTCTCTTCTGTTCTTTGTATCAATTTGCACATCTGTTATTCCTTGTCTTTTATTATTAGTTGTCTTAAATTAGACCGGAGCATGATGGTGAATCAATAAAAAAAAAATGAATGCAAATCTTTGATTACCAATTATCTAAATTATTAATGCCGTCATCTTTACCACTAGTTCAGATATTTGTATTATTGCTTTTATTACTGTTGCAAAACAATTTTAATTAACTAAAACGCTTGTCTCACAAGTGGCCTTTAGTATGTTCTTTCAATTAACCCTTCGGTAAGTAAGAAAAAAAAACAGCAAAATCTTGACAAAATCTGAATGTAACTTTCAGAAAAAAAAGAATCTATTACTCCTTGGGAGTAAGAGAAATTCAAAGCAGTTCATTACATTTCGGAAAGATGGACATAAATCAAAAAAACACTCAAGGAAAAAGCTTGACCCTTTGAACGCTAACGGGAGCTAGAATGCTACCTTACATTTACATTTAAATTGCTAAAAAAAACTTCTGTTTATTTACGGTTTTTTTCACGAGAGTTTCGAATGATAAAATGTACTACCGGGTCATACATACACACACACACATATATATATATATATATATATATATATATATATATATATATATATATATATATATATATATATATGTGTGTGTGTGTGTGTGTGTGTATGTATGCATATATACATACATATATCGTGTAACTGTGCCTTAAGAATGTAACATGATAGAATTTTGTTTTGAGAACCATTTTTTCTGAAAACTTCAGTTTCGCTTCAGGAATTTCCTGTCGTCTTACCTTTTAAATTAAAAGACTGTGTTGGTGGTTTTCAGATGGTTCATCTTGTGTACCTGATAGTTAATAATCAAGGACGTGGGTAGAATGAGCACAAGGGATTGTTCTATTGTAGTTCATTTGCATAGAACTCGGGGGTCTCGTACATATACTGACTGCAAAGATTATATTGAGCTGTGATCACAATTCCTTTTTATCTTTTACGTTGGCATTTTTCAGCCTTATTTCGAAAGTTGGTTGTCATCAAAATCCTTTTACTTTTTTGCGTTCCAACCTTTTGCTTCCGTTCTTAGAATTCTCTTTTTTCTCCATATCCTAGACAGGGTCGAGTTTGTCTGATCGCCGTATTAAGAAAGTGCGTACTTTTTTTTAAGACTTTTACTCACTACATGTCACTTTGCTTTCTTTAAAGCCTGTGCTAGATTTTTTTTATAATAATCAGAGGTGGTCAGATAACTACTTTGCTTTGTCCTCTTTTTATATTTTTTATTGTTTTGCTTTGTTGTTTGATCTCAAGATATTTGGAATTTTCTTCTTCTTGATATTTATGTTGATTACATTTTCTTTGCCCTATAGACTTTGGTATGTTTAGTCTTTTGTTTCTTGTAATACAACTGGTGGCTCAGCTAAATAATAATAATAATAATAATAATAATAATAATAATAATAATAATAATAATAATAATAATAATAATAATAATAATAATAATAATATATTGATGGTAATACTGCCCAAAAATGGAAGACTGCAGTATCTGCAAAAGTACAAAACTGAGAAAAATGATAGATGCTGTAGCTTCCCCTTGCCTTGCTACTGATTTTTCAGATACTGCAGTTTTCCATTGTAGGGCAGAATAGTGGCTGTAATATTTGCGGTAAAAGTGAATACAAATTATAACAATAATAATCCTTATAACAAAAAAAATAGATATTAAAATATAGATGGGGTCAATTAGATCAGGAATTCTGTAGCGAGGGACCAAGAGGAATTCACATTTGTGGGCAACGTTTTAGTTTTTATTTTAAGAGAGAGAAAGAGAGAGAGACAAAGAGAAAGAGAGAGAGAGAGAGAGAGAGAGAGAGAGAGAGAGAGAGAGAGAGAGAGAGAGAGAGAGAGAGAGAGAGAGAGAGGACTTACCATTGTTTTCGACGATGCTGCACTACTTAGGAGTTTACAGAAAACATAAATTTTTAGCTTTCTTCTCTCCCATTTGGTGTCTAACATGGTCTTAAATGCGCTTACCCTTTGCAACATTTCTATTTTCTGTCTGTTTGTATTTTGCTTCTCTTACTCTCACACTGACCTCCATTTACTCTCAAATTTCTTGCTTTTAATTTACTTGACATCGTCTACTTTTCTAACGAATCACAAGATAACTTCACTGTAAAATATTAGATATAAGCAGCTTCCTTCTAGTTATCAAAAATGGTGAGATTTTTATCCGTGGATATTGTTAGTATGGCGGTTTCGATAAATCACAATAATCACAAAGTAGTCCAAGCGATGTTTACACGAAAGTTATCAGAACTTTCCCCCCCGACACCCACCCACCTCATACCCAACCCCATCCCCCCACCTAGGCCTACCCCCACCCTTCCCCTTTCCTATATCCTTCTTACTAAGGTTTGCTGCCCTATATTTTTTTTAGTTTCCTGTAAAAGAAAACTATTGTGCCAGCTTCGTCTGCCCGTCTGCACTTTATTCTATCCGGACTTTTCTGCCAGCCCTCAGATCTTAAAAGCTACTGAGGCTAGAGGGCTATAAATTGGTATGTTAATCATCCGCCCTCCAGTAATCAAACATACCAAATTGCAACCCTTTAGCCTCAGTAGTTTTTATTTTATTTACAATTAAAGTTAGCCATAGTCATGCTTTGGCAACGATATAGGAGAGGCCACCACTGTTCGTGGTTAAAGTTTCATGGGCCGCGGCCCATACAGCATTATACCGAGACAACTGAAAGCTAGATCTGTTTTCGGTGGCCTTGATTATACGCAGTAGCGGCTGTACAGAAAACTCGATTGCGCCGAAGAAACTTCGGCGCATTTTTTCACTTGTTTTTTGTCAAAAGTAACATGCAATAGTCTACGTATTTTCCTAATGAATACATTGCACATTTTTCCGTAAACTTCAAAACAACGACACGAGTTTTCCAGACTCAAAAAGGGACGAAACAGAGACTCACATGGGGTGGAAAATAGAATACAAGAATTCTTGGGTCAATTAAAACAATAACAAGCCGGATCTACGACGGCATGGAAAGTCTTCTAACTAGCAAAATATATAGAATGGAAAAAATTCTGAATAATAATAAGGCAGACAGAAATAACTATCGGGCAGAAAGCGATTGCCATAAATTAATACAAATTACGTACAAGAAACAGTACAAGGAAATAATAATGAGGTTTAGTAATAAGAATAACGAACTATACTAAAGCTTAATGTGAGTGTCATCAATCTTCTACAAATGCATGAAGCATTCTATATGCAAAACTAAGTCCATTATTTTCTAATGATATTGTGTATCGCATTGGCTCTGCAGTGAGTACGAATGTCCGTGATTATTTACACCTGATAGGAAGATGTAACTCATTTTTTTTTTTTTTCTCTAGAAAGTTTTTTGGAATTTCATAACCTCTAACTGGGCTTCGTGGAATCTCAAATTTAACACCATTAATAGTTTTCATATAATATTGCCTTCAGTGATATATTACCAACCATGAATGATTAATCACATTATCAGCCATCAACGGTTGAAAATTTCCAAGCACATTTAATTTTAATAAAGTTATATGCCTTACGTCGTATACTTCTTGGTAACAATTTTCGTTTTAAGATAAAAAAAAAAAATAACTCGGTTCGGATTTATCTCATCATATAATTGTATCCAATCAGGCAAATATCTCAATGAGCATCTGCTCTTTCTGAGCTCTTTCAGAACCTCAGTTTCTCAGAACGATGAATATCCTTTGAGCTCATGTGCGCAATTATAAGTGAGAATGAGAATAATGTTCATAAAGGGTTTGCGGGGGGGGGGGGGGGGGGGCATTAATATCAATAAATGTGGTAATCAGCGACAAACGCATTCCGAGAAACAAGGGCATCGCAGAGATGAATAAACGCCACAAAAACTGTTGGTCCACAACTCTGACGAATGATAATTATAGGATCGTGGGACGATAATGGCGCTACACCCGTATCGTAATTGTGAGTAATGCATATAATTACGCTAATGGTGCTGTGCGAGGAGATCGGGTATCGTCAAGAATAAAAACGGGTCTTCAGAATACACTCCTGTAACAGAGAGAGAGTTATTCTTGACTTTTAT
The DNA here is from genome assembly GCA_039081455.1 of Macrobrachium rosenbergii. Taxonomy (NCBI): domain Eukaryota; kingdom Metazoa; phylum Arthropoda; class Malacostraca; order Decapoda; family Palaemonidae; genus Macrobrachium; species Macrobrachium rosenbergii. The sequence goes on along the minus strand of JANJGK010000018.1, from coordinate 42,374,171 downwards.
GATATCGGATAATCTAACGCCCAACATCCGTGTGTTCAGCCGAAGAAATAGAAGATTATAATATAAACTGTTTGTCGTAAAATCTCAGTTGTTACTGAATTATGAATTCGTTTTTGTACTGAATATTTCGAGTGAAGGCAGGAGAATTTTATCGTGTAAACGGACAAAATATGCACTTGGAGAATTCTTGACTAGTGCGACTATATATTGAAACCCGTGGTGGAATTATACTATTATTCTGTTGGGATAAGATCGCCTTTGTACGTGCATTAAGCTTCTAACAGAAAGGGGCAACCATTCTCATTTTGTTGTCCTCAGTTCTGTGACAAAGTATGTCTTAACTTTCAAAGGCCTCTAGGGAGGCATCTCTGTTACGGAGAATACTTTGGGTCTCGTTCTTAAACATCCTATGTCCAGTTGAATGCATCTCAGCTTAAAACAGAAGCAGCCTTAACTTTTATGACATCAGAGCCATGTCACGTTTGCCATCTTTCAGTGAGAGTATTCTGTGAGAGATGAATGATCTGTGTCTCTCTTGCGAGAAAATTTTGCATTGACTGGAGGCTTATTTGGATTCTGGGGCTGTGTTGAAAATTCCTCCCCATTTACAAAGATTCTTCTTGTAGGTGATGTCAGAGGTTGAGGTGTTAATGTTCACGCTTGTCTTCAGAGAGAGCACTTCGTAACAACAGGTTGGAAAGCTTTTAAAAGTCTTTAAGGGAAGGCTTCCAACAAAATTTTTTGTGGAAAACAGTCATCATCAGACCTTACGAAATGACAACTGTTCCTTCCTTCTACTACGAGCCCTGGTATTCTCTCTGTTTTCTTTTTATATCCTTCCTGCCATTTTTTTGTTTGCTTCTTATCGTCTCCTGTAGTTCAAGAATCAGGTTCTTTTTTTCTCTCTCTCCACTGTTTCCGTCAGTATCTATAAAATACCTGAATGAGGGAAACGGATTGCTCGTCATGCCGGCATTCGCTTGATAACAAATGACAATCGTCGTCCAACATTTTGCAAGCTCAATGCCTCTCGCATCCACGATTGCAAAGACAAGTTAGTAGTATTTGGTGGCGATGCAACATCTGATGACGTCACTTATCAACTCTGGGAACATAACACGACGGAGAAGAAAATGCGAACATGATACTGCTCTTAGCAAGTTAGCGATATTCACCAGAAACATAAGGTTTATGCTCCTAATGGCTCTGCATTCTTATTTTGGGAAGTTTGCACAAAAAAAAATCTATTAAACTGATAGAATCAAGCATTTACAATACGAGTTGTAAGAGTGACTAGAAGATCTGTGTACATTAAATAGGTATTCGAGATAAATGGGCGATTTCTCGGGCATGTCCATAGGAGGTCATTTTTTTTTTTAGTACGGCTGGGTTTTGAGGGGTCCTCTTTCAGCATGTCTGTCTTACTGTATGGGGGCTATCTTCGTATCCTTTAAATGTAACTGCATCCTTAGGGGAAGGAGCATATTTAGTAGAATTGCAATTAAACTATGTCCATCAGTGAATTCCTATTTATATACTTACCGAAAAAAAAATTGCTGCTTTAGGTAAACTTACATATGATGCTATATTTCACTTTACGCGTTAGATTGTGATCTGGTTTTTCTGAAGATAGATTGTTGTGGTTTGCCGTCATTGCATTTCAGTGCAGGAAATAGCTTGCTGTGAATACGCCATATTATGATAGGTGAGAAAGGCAAGTGCCGTTCAGTTTAATTTATTTTATTAAATCCCTTTTTCAACTTTAGATGGGATGGCAGCAGAAGGGTAGAGCCTCATTGTTTCCTGTAAGTCTCTGAGGATGAGTTTCCTTACCTTAGGCTTTCTTGACCCCAGTTATTCTAATAACTGAACTGAAAGTCACACTACTACACACACGCACATGCACACACGCATGCACACACACACATACACACACACACACACACACACACACACATATATATATATATATATATATATATATATATATATATATATATATATATATATATATATATATATATATATATTTATATATATATATATATATATATATATATATATATATATATATATATATATATATATATATATATTGTATATATGTATATATACTGACATTGATATATAGATAGAAAGACAGACAGATAGACAGATATACGCATACATGCATATATATATGTGTATATATACATACACATACACACACACCACACACACACACATATATATATATATATATATATATATATATATATATATATAAATTTATATATATAATGTGTGTGTGTGTGTGTGTGTGTATGTGCGTTTGTGTCTTAGTATATATTTGTAATTTTCTATTTGCGGGTGGAGAGAGAGAGAGAGAGAGAGAGAGAGATGCCGTCTGACCTTCCCTTTCAGATCTCTCCAGAACCTCCTCCTCCTCCTCCACCCATTAGCGAAAAGAAATTGGCCCATTCTTTTCGCCTTGCCTAACCATTTTCAAACCCGCTCTTCCACCCGCGCTGATGAGCCTATCGCCTCCATCCACACCCACGCCCTCACCCATCCCATCCCTTTCTCGTTCCTACCCCACCCACGACAGCCCGTTCCTTTCTTACCTCTCTGATCTACCCATTCCATCTCTTCCCATTCTTCCAACCATTCCCCCATTCAGCCTTCCAGTTCAGCTCTCTCTCTCTCTCTCTCTCTGTCTCACTCTCTCTCTCTCTCTCTCTCTCTCTCTCTCTCTCTCTCTCTCTCGTACACAGATAGGCACCCACACACACTGCTTGGTCACCTTCAGTACGCTCAAGTACCACTAGAGGGCGGATCCTGGGTTGGTACTTTCACCTTTGCTGACCTGATGCTGTTGTCATAAGCTCAACAAACTTCCAAATCGCTTTTCCTGCGAATGCTCATGCATCAGCTCTCTCTCTCTCTCTCTCTCTCTCTCTCTCTCTCTCTCTCTCTCTCTCTCTCTCTCTCATCCTTTAGGTCTCCTTCCTGACCTGATGCTGTTGTAATATGCTCAACAAACATCCCGTTGGCTTTTTCCTGCGAGTGCTCATGCATCAGCTCTCTCTCTCTCTCTCTCTCTCTCTCTCTCTCTCTCTCTCTCTCTCTCTCTCTCTCTCTCTCTCTCTCTCTCTTAATTCTTTAGGACTCCTTCCTGAACTGATGCTGTTGTAATATGCTCAACAAACACCCAGCTCGCTTTTCTTTCGAATGCTCATACATCAGAGTCCTCTCTCTCTCTCTCTCTCTCTCTCTCTCTCTCTCTCTCTCTCTCTCTCTCTCTCTCTCTCTCTCTCTCTCTCAATCCTTTAGGCCCCTTCCTGACATAATGCTGTTGCAATATGTTCAACAAACATCAAGCTCGCTTTTCCTGCAAGTGCTCATGCATCAGCTCTCTCTCTCTCTCTCTCTCTCTCTCTCTCTCTCTCTCTCTCTCTCTCTCTCTCTCTCTCTCTCTCTCTCTCTCTCTCAAAATCCTTTAGGTCCTAAATCTCAAATTTGATGTTCATTTTTGCAGTCCTCTTCTGGTTTTCGTATATTACACGTCATGTCCATGCAACATCCCGTAGATCCACCCTATTTGCAGATTCACCTTGAATCGATTCTATGCATTTCAATCCCTGATGCCCCTTAATCTCTCCCGCAATCTCCCTCCAGGGCGGCATCCATTAACATTCCTCAGGTAACGAGCGGAACAGGTGAGAGACCTGATACACCCATCGTGATGCTGCCATAGTCAACTGCTGCATAGATTAAAAGGCTTTCGATTACAAAGGGTCCGTTAGCACGTCCCTCCGTAGCTATATCAGCGCATGACCTCAGCCCATAGGGGCGGTGCGGGGTGTTGTTGAAACTAGGCTGTTTAGAAACGTCATAGTCTGGTGCTTAGCTATCTTTTGCTCTTGGAAAGAGGAAACTGACTTGGTATATGGTAATAGAGGTTCTAGGTTTCCTATTCTTGAGATTAATGTCTAGAATTTAAGAAGCAGAGCCCAGTTATCTTCTTATTATGCATGCATATATATATCCTGCACATGCGCATATGTCAAGCCAATATTAAAGTGATAATCCGTGCAACACTCGTAAAATTGTTCTGAAGAAGACAAAGGTGCTTTAAAAAACTTTGAGAGATCTGAATTTGCGTCAGGAGTTACTTCAAACATAAACTTCAGCATTAAGCTCTGCGTGAGCCGAACTTTAAAATCTGCAAGAGAGAACCTGAAACTTAAATTCAAAGCAAGGAAAGTTTACAAATTCCACATTTCAGAGTGAAGTTTAAGGCTACCGAGAATGTCGGCTATAAGACAAGAGCGCTGTTGGGCCAGCGACCTTGCTTGGTGGGCTACATATCGAAAAATGAAATTTTAATCAGGCGTGATTACTGACTAATAAACAATCACATATAATATCAATATTTTTGGTTGACCATTTTCTTCGTAAACATTTCCCTCTTCTGATTTATTTCAAAGTTGCCAAAGAACAGATAATGAATTACAGGAGGTGAATAACGTTCTTATAAGGGTGTTAGGAAAGCCTTTAAATAAATAAATATATATATATATATATATATATATATATATATATATATATATATATATATATATATATATAATATATATATATATACATACATACATACATACATACATACATATATTTATGCAAGGAAGGAAAGAGAAACGACGGAGTGGTGCTAGGCCTTTCGACTTACTGTCCTTTGCTTAGCATTGCCTTTATTTATATATATAATATATATATACATATGTGTGTGAGTGTGTGTGTGTACGTGTGTCTGTTGTGTATGTATATGTTGTGTGTGTGTATGCATAAAACGGTCTTTATGAATGAGTGAGGAGAAACACGTACGCATTATCGGGTATCGTATCTCGCGCCCTGTTATTAATGAATTAAATCGATACCCTACAATTCTAAGTTAATATAATTACCAAAGAAAAATACAGCCTCCATAAGCCTAGCAACAGAGTGCTGACGTTTCAGCCCTTCCTCGTAAGAGGGCTCGTGAAATCTCAATTTCCTTAGCTCCTCGAATTTTCACTCGGAAATCTATAAGTGACGAAAACTCCTCCATGAGGAGACCTCGAGAATATGAGAACTTTCATCCTCACGATTCTTTCATTATGATGAGTGCTGTTATTGACGAGGACTTCGTATATTGGACAGCTAAGATACGAAGAGTTTCAGTTTGCATGATGCCATTTTTTTTTTTTTTTACGTATTTGTAACAGCAGTTTCTGTCATTCTTTCTGACGTTATATCTCTTTAATGTAAATTATGTCTAGGTTTTTTGTCTGCACAGGGAGTAAGTATGCAAATGCTTTCAATTCAACTTGCAACTTACCTATTGATTACTTGGCAGTACTCATTTTGCAAGCATTGAGACATGTGCATAAGCGCATTCGCCTTGCAAGGTGGAAAACTTATGTTCAGAATACCTGAAAATTCTGTCACTAGTTTTCTTAGGAATTTTAGATAGTGGTTTGAAATACGATATACAAAATTGATTAGACACTGAAGAACATTTGTGGTATTGCAATTAAATGGGGACTAAAGGTAATTTTCAGTTTAAATGAATATTATTTGCTTATCTCCTTACAAATTTTACGTTTTCACTGTCTTAATTACACTTGGAAACTATCATCGAGTTTCTTGCCAAGAGAGAAATATTTCCTGTAAAAAAAAAAATGTTAAACAATCAGTGAACGCTGCAAGGCTCTTCTCGTAATTCATTGATAAATAGAGGCGGCAATAAATTATCTGCAAACATATGACAACTCTACCCTTCGGGGCGTTTCCACTTGGTAGCTCCGGCCGAAAAGATTGCAGAAATCAAGCTATGCGATTCGCCGCATCCAAGCCCTGATGACGTCAAAGGCCGTGCATTAGGAGAAGAATCGGTTTTTCTTCATGAAGTTCCAGTCTCATTTTTCAGGGCTTATTTACGTTTCTTTTTCACTCAGCTCGCGGATCCCCATTCCAGATGACCCGAGATGACCTTTTCCCTCCTCTCGTTTCGGTACTGCAATCTCTATATTTCGCTTTGAAGGCTTTCTTTTCCACATTATTCCTCTACCTCTTTTTCTTCGGATTTCCCGTTGGTTTTAGTTATTAGACAAGTCTTTCGTCGATGCATTTATCGCTGGTTATTGGTTAGATAATTTTGTTTTGTATTATTTCTCCATATTCATTACGCGTGTTCAAAATTACTCATCTTTTATGGCTCATTTAGTTATTCGCTTATCGATCAATTATCCTTCAATGTAAATTTTAAAGATATTTTCTATGTCATTTATTTCTTTCTTAGTTTTTTTTCTTTGCCATCCATCTCACTTGCACGTTACGTCGCTATGCTATCTAACGGGGGCATTTTCGACATTTGAAAATGAAGAAGTATTAACCTCATGAAGAAAATTAGTTACGCCAACTCTTGTTTTAAATATTAAATACTATGTTTTTACCCTTTTCCAGATGTGAACCTGCTGTGAAGAAGTTCGAAGACTCTTCGTCTTAAGGTATGTACAGTTAAAAGAAACTTGATCGTTTGTCAGGGATTCTAATCTGGGTGGCGTACACGTACTAGCAATAAAATAACGTAGACTCTCCGTGTGCAAAATTTGTATATCTGTAGTTGTACAGGTCTTTCTGGAGAATGCGTTACTTAGCGATGCGTAAATGCTTCATTAATGGCTTGCACGTTGCTTAAACTACAACCACTTTTACAAGAATGTTTGTTGTTGTAATTGGTTGTCTTAGTATACTCTTATTCTTGATATATTTAATGGTAGAAATATTTGCGTGTACCCCCCCCCCCCCAGAAATGTCTTTAAAGCAAGCCATACCTTAGTGATCTCTGCCCTTTCTCTTCTGCTGAAAGACACGATACCTTCCTCTATTACTAGACTTTGGGTCTTTGGCAAATTTCCGTCACCCATTTCGTCAAGGCTTCTCTCTCTCTCTCTCTCTCTCTCTCTCTCTCTCTCTCTCTCTCTCTCTCTCTCTCTCTAGCACACAACAGAGTTCGTGAGTTTCACTTATACTGTCGAACAAAATCTGAGACCGAGGCATGTTTTCCGATGTTATCCTTTAGAAGCCTCCGCTGAAAAACAACAGTGGCAAAATAAAAATAACGGACTACTCCATTCATGAAAGACAGGGGTTATTAGCGTTACTGTTAATCTGTCGTGTCTATTATCTCGGGAGTTTGGTCAAAGGCCTTCAAAGATGTTTACGAGCACTTCACTTTTTTTTTTTTTTTTTTTTTTTATATGCACACCAGAACACCAAATTTCGTGTTTTTTTTTATTTATGTATTTTTCATGTTCATATGCACACGAAAACACCGAAGTTTCTATTTTAGTCTTGTTTGTTTTGATAAATGCTGAGTCGTTATCACCTTCTCAATGACACTGGTCGGAGTCCTTGCTTTAAAGAAAGTTGATGTTCAATTAATCCAGCAAATTTTGCAAGAAAAAAATGGCTTCAAGTTTAATTTCATATATACTGTAATTCTCTTTCATGAGTAAATGCATTGTGAATTCTAACTGTGTATGAATCTCAGTCTTATTTTATATATCTTTTTCACTTCAGTGTCTTAAGGAAGCATAATTTTTCATTCAGTTTGACGACAACTTCTTAATTTCCTTTTTTTTTATTTCTAGACATTACTGATTCCTTTGTTTATGAGGAAATTTACTTCTTGATTAATTTTTTTTAATTTTCCCATTAAATAGGACTTTCTTACTTTCTTGACTTTTCATTTGTTATCCTTTTCTATTAGGTCTCTCTTATGCCTATTTTCCTTTTAACATCTGTCCTTTAGTTTTATATTCTTTGAATGTGTCCTTCGTCCTTGTATTAAATTGTACGCTTTAATTCCATTTCGCCTCTGCTATTCCGACTAATTCAACAATTGTTCTTATTTTGTATTATTTTCTCTTATAACTTTAACCCTTACAGTTTACTTATATATAATTTTGAAATTATTTCGCGCTTCATGAAGGTAATTACTTGTCAAGGGGTTTAAATCCTGTCATAGATACGAAGTAATAGTTTAAATGAAATTAGTAACTTATAATATACGCAATCTAATATCATCAAAGTTCTCTCTCACTTTCTCTGGATAAAAGCCTCAAGTT
>JANJGK010000018.1:42348518-42356018 GCA_039081455.1 Macrobrachium rosenbergii | reverse complement strand
CTGTAGTTTTTTCGACTCTGACGTCACCATTACTGAGAAGATTAGCACTAACTCCGATATCATTGGTACCGCCATTACCAGCCCTTCCGGAGCAGTAAGTGATGGGGCTTTTCACAGGTTACCGCCCATTTCTATTCCATTAATCTGATCACGGGCTACTACTGCTGTAAGCCTGTTCGCTCAGCCCGGGAGAGAGTTTGAGGGCACGCCCAGTCACCCTCCCGGGCGGGCGTACCATCATCCCTGTTCGTGACCTGAGCTTCAGGGATTTTCTCGTCACAAAAGCTGAGTGTATATATATATATATATATATATATATATATATATATATATATATATATATATATATATATATATATGCATATACATATACACTTATCATTTATTCCCAAGGGATAATTATTTGATATTAAACGATATCTGTGGCTTAATGATTGTGGGTCTATGCATATGCATTTGTATACATATAAAGTAGCGCATCATCCGTGTGTGTCTGTGCATATCGAGCAATAAAAATATTAAGCCATACTCCTCAATGTTCATGAAGACTTTCATTAATCGTTAAATACAAAAAGGAAAAAAACTGATTAAGACGTCTTCATGCTACCTATCTTTGTGAGTCTGGTAGTCTCATTTGCTAATCCCGTACAGCCGTAAATCAGATCCGATCGGCTGATCTGTACGATCGGCTGATGAACGGAGTACATAAAAGGGAGTACGCCGACTCTCGCTAAACAATAGAGAGAGAGAGAGAGAGAGAGAGAGAGAGAGAGAGAGAGAGAGAGAGAGAGAGAGAGAGAGAGAGAGAGAGAACCTCGAAGTATTGGAACTGCTGTACCGAATACAAATTAGTTCTTGGGGAAAACACAGGAATTCTTCATTTTTCTTTATTTTATTTTACTTTTTTTTATTTCATTTTTGGTGGGCGTTTAGGCTAAAGCGCAATCTAAGACTAGTTTTCTATCTTTTTGCTTTGTCCCCTTTCTTATAAAGAGAAGAATACTCCATTTACTTTGTTTGCATGTTCTTGCACGACTTTGTATCACTGAAGCACCAGTGCATGCAAGCATCCATGCTCCTAAAAGCTTGTTTTAAAATGGGGCCTACAAAAGCAAACTGTCTCAAAAAAAAGTAAGTTTAATAAAAAGTCAAATTCTCTTGCTAGCAGAGACTCCATCAACAGAGAAGACGTAACTAACTTCCACTTTAGAAGCTTCGGTTTAATAATAATAAAAAAAAAAAAACTGCCGTTCTGAAGTTATTAAAAACTGAGCAATTAACTTCCATCTTTGGGTACTCCAGTGACTGTGTCCTGGTGAACTGCATACTTGCTTGTGGTCTTCCTTAAGACTGCTTAATTCCGATAGATCTTGCTTTCTTCGTTGCTTGTTGTTGTTTTGATTAAGCTGGCCTTATGCCAGCACGGGCTCTTGCTCATAGAGCAGCCCGTAAGTTCGTTGCTTGTCTACGCGCGAATCATCTTCATTTATCTGCGCTTTAATTCATTATTGTTAAATGTGGCGTCAGTCACTGTAAACTCTACGCCTACCAATGAATGCTAATGGTGGTGCTTGTGGACACATGCACAAGCGCAGTATTGCTTGCTATGACATATACGATGACTCAAAATTACTTGTACTTGGCAAACGGGCTAGTGAAGGACAAGAGATATGAAAAAGTATGAAATGTGAGAAATGGATCGTAACTATGATAAAGCTGGTTAGACAAAAAAAAGAGACAATCAAATTCATTTGTAAACTGATAGCAATATAAGGAGGAATAATACATTACAGTGAGTGTAGTACAGTACAGCATAATTAACTAAGGCACTCTGTTCTTTGAATGGGATGTGTTATATCCGTAGAGTTGAAAGTTCGATGACGTTATTCGAACTAAAAAATGAACCTGAAAGCTGAGGTCAACTAAATGGATTTTTATTATTATTGTTCATTGACGTAGTTGCTTATTCCCCTTCTCCAAAAAACAGAAAAATGGAGTTATTATTTGCAAGTAGTTACGACCACCTTTCATCTTTGTTCAATATTAAATCAAAATGAATGAGCTGGTACATGTCCTTACAGATTTATGTTCATGTGGAGGTGGTTATGTTATTGAAATCTCTAATCTCTCTCTCTCTCTCTCTCTCTCTCTCTCTCTTCATTATCAAAGAGCATTTCATTGACAAAGTTCTGCTTATCCATTTTTTCTGAATTTTCCTCACCCAGATAAACAGTATGTCATTCATGTTCTCATCCACCTTTTGTGATAAACGTGCAATAGTTCACTGTTTAGGTAATTATTACACAAAGGCGATTGGTAATATAACCAGCCAAGCTGCCGATGTTGACGCATTACTACTGTAATATATAATAATTTTGTAACCTCATTGTTGACTTCCTCGTTATCAGATTCGTAATCATCCCCTGACTGAGATGAAACTTGCAATTTGTTGAATAAACTTGAAAAGCACCTCGGGTTACTGTCAGCTGCCGGAGAAAACCACATTGGTATAAAAACGCCGATTTTTTTTTCTTATATCTTGACTTAAACTGCTGGTATTTCAAGGTATTACTCTCTAACTTACTTAATATTTCACGGCTGGCTTATTGGATATTGTTTAGTCTTCAAGAAAGTTGTGGTAATCTTTGCCAGTACTTATTGTCATTTGTATTAAATAATTTTATTAACTGTAATAGTGTGGATGCTTATGTAACGAGTACTACCCTGCTGGACACTAACTGCATTTCTGCTTAAGACATTCATCATATTCGCCCCAAATGATGTCCATATCTCTCTCAACAGCCAGTGCTTTTCAGGACTGTATTTTAATTGTCATTAGAGGGACAACTTTCTATTCCGTGCATTTATTTCCATTTTTATTTTTATTTCGTTTCTTCACTTTTCTTAATTCACTTTTCTACGTACTAAACTGTTCCTCAGTGCTTTCACTTCTCCCCTTCCTGTCCTCCCTACTATTATCAGAAATCTATCTCTTCTTCTGCCTTCCTTCATTTCTCCTTCAATTCTTCGTTTATTTTTCGCCTTTTAGTTCCCTCTTTCCCACGTCCTTCTGAACCTTGTTTTAGCCCTCCCTCTCTTCAGCATCCCTCCTCCTTTGTCTTATGTTACTGCTGCGTCGATTTTCTTTTTTCATTGTCATGTTTTTTTTTTAATCTTATTTCTCAACTTTCGGTTCTTCCCTCGTTCCTCGACCCCTCCATCCAACTAAACTTCAAGATCAAGTTCGGTAATAATTCTTCGTAAAAGCTTTACCTTCGCCTTTTCCTTCTAGCATTCCCTCTGCCCCTCCTTCTTCTCACTTGGCCTCTGAAAACCCCTCCTCTCCCTCCTCCTCCTCCTCCTCCTCCTCCTCCTCCTCCTCTTCTTCTGGCATGACCCAGGCTGACTTGGGAGTGGCTCTCTGGGGTCCCTGAGCCGGATGTGTTGTACCGTGGCGATCTGACGTTGACATGTCATCAAATACCGCAAGAATGGAAAAGCGACTCTGTATCACGATTTTCTATGTATCCGTTGCTATGTCTACTTGCATAACTGGATCCCCAGCTTTATCCGAGAGGACGGTCCAGGTGGCTGTCTTCGCTTTGGCATGTGTGCGCGTGATACAGCGCATGTTGTGTTTGCGTCTGCGCAGATGACAGATGCTGATAGGCCGATGTTTTCTCTGATATCTGTGAAATGAGAAATCACGCTGAATGCCGTTAGGTTCGGGGTGAGTTAGCGATGTAGGTGTTTTTGGTTGTTGGTCTGGACTTTTCTCCCTTTCACTATTTTTTGTCAATATTACGTGAACATTCAACATCATAAAAAATTTAGAAGAATAACCCGTAAGCAATTTTAGAAGGCTACTCATTTACAATGCCTCCAGTGGCTTTGAAGTACTGCGTTCGTAACCACAGTCAGTTTTAACGAACTCAGCAAAGAAACAATCGTTACGTAATCTGTTTTCCAAAGCTTAATCTCTTCTTAAAATCTAAATTCTCATGTAGGTTCAGTAATCAAGGTAAGAAGTTTTCTTCCAGGCATTAAAGAAAGAAAAGTTAACTAAGAAATACAGGTTTCAACTCAAGTCATTCCTAGGCGTACCAAGAGCAACCTGTAACCAGCACAATAGCCCACGACACCACGTAATTCAGAATGGCCAAAACTCTGAAAACCTCTGCCACCGCTGAAAGAACAATATTCCATGAAAACAATCCGGTTAATCAGGCCCCGGATAACTGCTGCGCGGACGTCCATCCGGATTCTTTTTTTTTTTTTGTAAAAGAAAATTATTGTGTCGGCTTTGTCTGTCCGTCCGCACTTTATTCTGTCCGCACTTTTCCTGTCCGCCCTCAGATCTTAAAAACTACTGAGGCTGGAGGGCTGCAAATTGGGATGTTGATCATCCGCCCTCCAATCATCAAACATACCAAATTGCAGCCCTCTAGCCTTAGTAGTTTTATTTTATTTAAGATTAGAGTTAGCCATGATCGTGCTTCTGGCAACGATATAGGATAGGCACCACCGGGCCGTGGTTAAAATTTCATAGCCGCGGCTCATACAGAATTATACCAAGACCACCGAAAGATAGATCTATTTTCGGTGGCCTCGATTATACTCTGTAGCGGCTGTACAGAAAACTCGATTGCGCCGAAGAAATATCGGCGCAATTTTTTTTCTTCTTTACAGGAAAAATATGACTCTGGTATGCTGAATTTTCGTTCCATTCTTGTCGCCATTATCATGACGCCATTTTGCTTGATCCAGATACTTGTTAAACAGGTTGCTGCAGCCAGCGTGATTAGGTAGTCAGTCATCCGGCAGTCTGCTGTACCATGCAAGCACATGCGAGCTTACACGCATCTTACGTGCTTGTATTTTGGCATATTCAAGTATTGAATTTTGCCTTTAAAAGATGACTACATGCACAGACGGCCATTCACCTGTGAGATATATTAGTGTACATTATTATTATTATTATTATTATTAATTATTATTATTATTATTATTATTATTATTATTATTATTATTATTATTATTATTATTATTATTATTATTAAATGAAATGATTGTGTAACGCGTATTCTGAACCTATCTCATCAGTTATTTCCGTTCATAAATAAAAAAAAATTATCTAAACCATTTTCATCATCAATATTAGTGCCTTATCGTGATGTATTGCTGAAACTAAAAGAGAAAAAAAAGGACTTAATTCTTCTAGTATAATAAACTAAATTCTCCTGTTTTGAAAAAAGAATGACAAGAATTTTGAGCGATTAAAGTCCACAGATGATCAATCTTTCAACTGAGCTGTGACCTGACCTTTACCTTTCGCTGTCCTCCCTCCTAGTTATTCTCTCTCTCTCTCTCTCCTCTCTCTCTCTCTCTCTCTCTCTCTCTCTCTCTCTCTCTCTCTTCTCTCTCTCTCTCTCTCTCTCTCTCTCTCTCTCTCTTTACCAGTTAGGGGCGTTTTGTCAACATGGTGTCTGATTAATGGACGGTATTATGACATCCTGTTGCCTTTATCAGTAAAGAGAAAATGAATTGAAGTCAAGCGATGCACGGAAACCACAGGAAGAAGTAATACGGGAGAAGTATTTTGAATATTTTTTTCAGCATTCTGACACGACAATGGCCTTGTAATAATAATAATAATAATAAATAATAATAATAATAATAATAATAATAATAATAATAATAACAGAAAGTGATGAACCAATCCATTTCTTTAAAATATGAGACGACGCGTCTTAGGGTTGGGCGTTAATGATGAAAGTCGTTTCGACTCCATATTATAAGAACAAATCGATCGCTCAATTATCTTAGGATTAAAGACGACGAAACCTTGAGTGTAGAATTCTTACCATGTGTGAAAACTTAACTTTTTCTTATCTTCGTGTATGGGGCTTTTCACGATTGTACGTGCGTTAGTTTGGCCACTGTTATAAGTAATTATTTATGTGTGCTTGGAAACGAGCGAATTTTCTTTACCCCGATGCATTTTAAGTACGAGGAATTACAATAACTCAAGAACATTTTTACATTTCTTTTGAAAGCAAATATAGCGCTCGGTTACCCTGAGAATTAGATGGAAAAAATAAGCAAAGAAATAAACTATAAATTAAATGAGAAGGCTCCTCAGTGACAAGTAATTTCAAAATATCACTTCGAACAAGAAGCAGTCATTTTATTTTTACTTAGCACTGCGATGTACGTGGGAAAAAGCCGGCGCCACTTCCACAAAAGGAATCATTTTTACGTCGATGCAGATGTTTTAGAAGCCCACGTAATTACTCAGTAGCAAATTGCTCTTCATTTATCACGTCCAGCCGGTTACCATCATTTACTCGATAGAAAACCGGTAATTCAAGGGGAAGTTGCCAGCCACGCACACGCTGTTTGTTGCAGGTTTTCCGAGGTGTTTTTGTAATTATTACGTTTTGGTTGTTATTTGTGATATTAATAATCATCAGTATCACTGGTGGAGGTGAAGATGGTGGCGATTATTCTTATGAAAAATAAATTATTTATTATAATGATAATCATAATGATGGTAATGGTGGTGGTGGTGATCATGATGTCTAATGATATGGTAATGAATTACCATTGATATGAAACGATAGAGAATCCAGTGGTCTGATGTTACCTTTGGCAATAAGTGTCTTATCGATCCAGTAAAGTTAAGGAAGTCAATTCTCAACTCCCCAGCTTTATTTTCAAGAGAGAGAGAGAGAGAGAGAGAGAGAGAGAGAGAGAGAGAGAGAGAGAGAGAGAGAGAGAGAGCACGATTAGGGAGGCAATATCCTCATGACCCCGTGAATCCGTCCCTGTTATTCTCACCTGAATTCCCGTATCCTGTTCTTTGACTATATCGGAGGACGTTGCCCTGTCCTGTTGAAATCTCTCTCTCTCTCTCTCTCTCCACCCCGCCATAAAACCCCAACACCACCGGCCCCATACCTACCACCCTGTCATAATTTACCTGATGGTGCGGGAGATTATCTCATAACCCCCCCAACTTTGCTTCCAGAAACTGCGAAAAGAAGAATTGGTTTTATGCTGCCATATTTCCTCATTTCTGAGAATAAAAGCAGGGAGCTGAAGGGAGGGGAGGAATGGGAGGGAAAGAGGGAGGAGGATTTCAGGAAAAGGGGCGGTTAATGGGACAGGGGGGAGTGGTGGTGAATGAAGGATTAAATGTTGAAGAAGGGGAGACTTGGAGATAGGACGGGGAGGGGAGATTCGTGGTCAGTGACTCTCGGAATTGTCTTGATTTGTATCGTTTCACAAGTTTTTTTTTTTACTTTTTTTTTGCAAATTTGCATAAATCATCACCACATTCTATCCCTCACCTGTGAGACTGTGGAACAGTCTTCCTGGCGGTGACGTAATGGTGGTACCCTTTAAGTAACATTAAGAGTAATTTGTATGCTGCCTCATGGCGCTATGGTTCTCCGTCTTGTCGTTTTACTTATGTATTTTACTGTAATTTTCTCGACT
>JANJGK010000018.1:42267614-42345918 GCA_039081455.1 Macrobrachium rosenbergii | reverse complement strand
ATAAATAAAAAATAAATAAATGAATAACGATAAAGGACAAGAAAATTCCAATTCCTACATCTTATCTGACCGATTACTCTGCCAGTTACGATTTACAAAAAATGGAGAGAGAAAATGAATTTTAGATTTTACGTTGTGATCGTTATGATTCCGTAATTCAAAATCCTTCGAAAAAGATATTCTTGTCCTCCCATTTTGAAAACTTTCAGTGGTCCACCGTTCGTTTCAGATTCAGTGATCGCAAATCATACATTTTTTATGCCTGAGTTAAAGGTATGGTGTTTTTATCTCTCTCTCTCTCTCTCTCTCTCTCTCTCTCTCTCTCTCTCTCTCTCTCTCTCTCTCTCTCTCTCTCTCTCTCTCTCTCTCTCTCTGAAGTGAAAGACGGATAGAAAAGGCAAATGTAACATTTGAACACCTTTTCCAATCGTCACCATAATAAAACTGGCGAACCTTCATTTTCTCATTTATTTACAGCATTGTTTGTTATTTAAAAAGACTTCGTATCAAATTCATATAAGATACAAACAACTGCATTTATTCCAACATACTTTAATCGGTTGTCCTTAATTTTACCTCGTCATTGCATTAATCACTGAAGATACGCCCTGTAATGAAACGGCTGAATCCATCAAATAGAATGAGAACTTGGCAGCGAAAACCTCGACGGTCTTCATTACTTAAGAAAATCTTTCTTGATTTATATTTTCCAAGCATTATATATTTACTGGCTTTAGTTTAGGAGAGGTCGAATTAGTTTGAGAGATAAAAGGCTTCGGCTTCGAGAGGAAAGTGTAACTAATAAGTGGCGTTAATTGCGACGTATTAGAGAACTGATCCATTATTATTATTATTATTATTATTATTATTATTATTATTATTATTATTATTATTATTATTATTATTATTACCACTACTACTTACGTTCACGTATACATGTATCTCATGATATTTTGGAAAAGGGGATAAAAAAAGTATCTGGAAATAGAAAAAATTGGAAGCCTTTGTGGCCTATTATTATTATTATTATTATAATTATTATTATTATTATTATTATTATTATTATTATTATTATTATTATTATTATTATTATTATTATTACTTACACTCACGTATATATGTATCTCATGATATTTTGGAAAAGGGGATCCAAAAAAGTATCTGGAAATAGAAAAATTGGAAGGCTTTGTGACCTATTATTATTATTATTATTATTATTATTATTATTATTATTATTATTAAATAGAGCCAGTATCCAAATGGGGCCACGCCCATAAGACCACTAACAAGCAATCTTCTTTGATGTTTCTCCAACCTGTTTAAGTCGGATTTGTCCCCAGCTATCAAGCACGACATTTAGCTTATTTGACTTCATTTCAGCTTATTTTAGTTAATTCCCAACGCCCTGAATAAGGAAGATAGTTACCCCCACGCTTTGACATCGTGCGTGAGTTCGGCTCCCACCAAGGAAGAAAAAGGCCTCTCCTCATCTA
This sequence comes from Macrobrachium rosenbergii, assembly GCA_039081455.1. Lineage (NCBI taxonomy): Eukaryota > Metazoa > Arthropoda > Malacostraca > Decapoda > Palaemonidae > Macrobrachium > Macrobrachium rosenbergii. The sequence goes on along the minus strand of JANJGK010000018.1, from coordinate 42,344,425 downwards.
ATTCTCATCTGGATCCACGAAGTTTGAGGAAATCGAAAAGCCATGAGGTTATCGTCACTTCTATAGGTATTTATGTCTGACGAAAGCGTCCAGTTTGAACTATGCTAGTATGGCGGAGACTGCTCTACTCCAACTCCACTAATACGTGTTAGAATTGGACAAAAATATGTATTGTGTGAGCACAGATAGACTGAAGCATCTCTCTTCGTGTGTATTGTGGACTGAGGGGTACCTCGCTCTTATTATTGTTTGGGGGTGTTCTTCGTTCACTTCTCATCTGGATTCAAAGCTCGTAACGATAAGCATATACAGCGACCTCTTAAATTCTAAATAAGAAATTTAGAATTTAAGAGGTTACTGTAGATTTTACGATTACATATATCTGGTGGAAGTGACTAGTCGGTTTTATATATATATATATATATATATATATATATATATATATATATATATATATATATATATATATATATATATATATATATATATATATATATATATATACATATATATCCATTCTCGTTCTCCATATCTGGGTTCTTAATTTCAACTTTCATCTCCAACCCCATTTCTTCAGCATCAATTTAGCTGCGACTTGTCCTAAAGTTGGAGCCGCATGTCCACTTCGAATTCATTAAGATCTCTTAATTCTCCTAGTCAGCCAACACATGCGGCCTTGTGAAGTTCCACTGACCCTCTCTCTCTCTCTCTCTCTCTCTCTCTCTCTCTCAACACATGCTGGAAGAATGACTCAGTCAACAGCAGGTGTGGAGGAACAAACCGCCGGGGGCTAGCTCAGCCTTCTGATTCCCGCTGGATATTGACGTGTTCTTTTCAGGTTCTTGGAAGCAGAGTCTCTTCGTTGAGTTATTGCCTCTGCAAGATTGTCGTTGGAGTCCCGGTGGTTGTTATTGTAATTCGCTGAACTCGTTGTTATTGGGGTCCCAGTGGTTGTTATTGTAATTCGCTGAAACTCGCTGATATGTCGACAGTCACAGCATTGTTATTTTTTTATTTATTTTTTTTTTTTCATTCTGCTGCTTTTGTTCAAGACAGGCCTTTTGCTGTTATTGGTGTGACGCTGCTGCTGTTTTTTTATTGTTGTTCTTTTTTTGTTATTAATCTGGTGTTCGGTTTATTGTTATAAATGCTGTTGTGACTTATGTAGCAGTTGGTTATTCTATTTCTGTTGTATACTTGTCGCGATTAGTATTGCTGTTTCTGTGATTTTATAATGATCTTAGATCTCATAACTAGTTATTTTTTATTTTTAAATAAACATTCTTTAATTCTTTCACTGACTTCTGGTGGTGCCTTTGTTGGTGGTCGAAGAACAGCAGTTCACTTTTACTCTGTAAGGTTTGTGTATGATTACTCATTCCTCCATATTCAAAAACATCGTTTGTTTGTGAACCATCTCTTTTGTGAATCTGTAAACTGAAACGCGAAAGCTATTGAACATAATTAGAAATTACAGATAATGTCTTAATTGTACGTGTTTGGGCACAAACACCTTATTAATGTCTATGATGAATTGTAAATATGTTTTATTATTAGCTCCTCGTATTTATTCAGGTTACAACCAAGAGCAGAGGGGAAATGTATTTCGAGATTAAATTTTTTGGAGACATAACCGACGTAAATCATCGTCTCCCCTCTTACTTCCTCTCTCATAAGAGAAATTAATTAAAGAACAATAACTACCCGGAATTCTAATTTGCTCATCTTCCGCTGCAAATTAAAGAAATATCTTTTATTTTATTTTTGTTTTCATTCTCAATACGAAACTTTGATAGAAAAAAATTGAGGGCGTATTATTTTGTCTATTAGCAGCATGTTCCGACAGTGACAGTTCTATGAGAGAATGCCGTCGCGTGCGTAGACAGTAACGCTTTAAATAAAGGAGAGATCAGGAATGATGCAATATCTTGTTTCGGGTCTTATATAGCCATGTACTCTCTCTCTCTAATTCTGATACACGTAATCTTGCCTATGCGCACATACACTTACCAGTGTACGTAGGCCGGTCATGTAATAACTTTTATTCCTTTTTATTCCGAAGCAATGATGTGATTCTCTTTCTCTCTACCTCCCCTCCCCACCCCTCTCTCTCTCTCTCTCTCTCTCTCTCTCTCTCTCTCTCTCTCTCTCTCTCTCTCTCTCTCTCTCTCACACACACACATTCGATACGGGGAGGACGGAAAAATTTGGGCTCATTTACGTTAAACCATTTTGCCTCGTCTCGGTTCGTTGATCAATTTCTGTAGGTACTTGTTAAGCCTCTCATTCACTGTAATACTTAGCAGTAAATTAGGCTTTTATATATATATATATATATATATATATATATATATATATATATATTATATATATATATATATATATATATATATATATATTTATATATGAGCATGAATTGGCTTTATTCCAGCACAGTTCCTAGCGTAATGGCGGCCTGTGAGTAGGCTATAAGTATTAGAGTGAATGAGAGGTTTAGCAATTACTTATAGAAATGGAACAACGAACCGAGACGAGGCAAAATGGTTTAACGTAAAATGGCCCAAATCTTTCCGTCCTCCCCGTATCGAATGTTTGAGAGAGAGAGAGAGAGAGAGAGAGAGAGAATCGCTTACATCATTGCATCACTTGCCTATTTACCCAAAATAAAAAGGAATAAAAGTTATTGCATGGCCGAACTAATTGAGACGAGGAACAGAACCCTCCTTGCATTTCGAGGCGAAGACTGAGGAAGCGAGAGGAGGAGGAGGAGGAGGAGGAGCAGGAGCAGGAGGAGGAGGAGGAGGAGGAGGAGGTTGCATGCGAGTGAGGGGACTTGTGTAGTAAGATCAGAGTTTTATTCTAATGTGAAAGTCATGCTGCAACACCTCCTTCGAGTATTGCTTCATAATTGGTCGTTGCACGAATGCAATCGTCCTGCATAACATTATCCCCGGTGAGATTTTTTTTTACAGGTGTCGATGACACTGTGGTAATTGCAGAGCTAGACTGCAATGTCAAATTTTCCAGTTCTAAATGGTTTCGGTGAATTTGCTTTTGATTTCTCTTGGTTTTGATATTTTGGTTAATGTAAGTTTCGTTGTAAACCTAAAGTTTTATAAGTAAGAAATGTTGGTCTTTTTCAAATGGCAGGACCCTTTCTCAGTGAGAGTGATGTCACTAAGCAATGGTACTGAAAATCTCAGAAAGTCATTAGAAAGTCACTGGAAATGCTTTAGATTTGAAGTGTCGAAATTAAGTCTTTTCGTACGCCATAGTTCTTCATGGACGATGAAATAATTAAGATTGTCAAATACCTGATTTCTTTGACCGTAGATATATATATATATATATATATATATATATATATATATATATATATATATATATATATATATATATATATATATATATACTGTATATATATATATATATATTTTTTTTTTTTTTTCGTCTTGTTACAGTGCCAGTATCCCAAAATGTTTTCGAGACCAAATACTGGAAGGCATATTTACTTCATAGCGGATGAAACATCGCATTATTAATGCTTTACGTATTTGAGGATTATGAAATTAAGATCCTCAAACATTAAACTAAAAAATTCCCATACAACATTTTAGTATATGTGTCAAGGCTACAGAAAGCCAGGCAACTAAGTAAAAATAGACCGAACGACAACAGCAAACACACACAGCGAGCAAGAACAATAGGAGACCCAGACAGTGGATGTAGCAAACTCACCCAACTCCAAAAATGACCATCGAATCATGGCAGCCGTCGGACAGACAAAGAGAGTGAAACAGACGGGAACCGAGACAAACAAGATCTCAGGAGTTAACAACAAGGCAACCCGATACTCTGGAGAAGCCGTAGAGGAGAATCGGACTTTTTATTGGCGGCTGGGCAGAGAGTTTTAGCGAATCTCTTTGACACCAAAGAAACGCACCGCGTTCCCTGTGAAGGGTTGCGTTTTATTTGCTCTCCCGGTGCGTTCTGTTGTCGCCTTGGTCCTTCTCGAGTAGCTGGCAGCAGAACACGGACTAATGAGCGAAGTTAATTGGGATAATTTCACTGAATATCCCAAATTGTTTAACATCTAAGAGTTCTGCCATCTCAGGCGTACGTTCATTTAATCGCGCTTGACAGTACTTTGAGAAGTCGTGCATTTCAATAAGTAAAATAAAAAAAAATAAAAAAAATTAATCTTTTCCGAACGTCACTGTCTGCTTCAGTGAATTTTTCAGCTCATTTGCCGCCAAACTTACCCACTTCAAAAAAAAAAAAAAAAAAAAAAAAGGAAAGCATAGGACCGTGAAGGACGCTTTACGCTATGTTCAGGTGCTGTCAGAACCGCTCCTCTCCCACACGTAGTCTGGTCCTCTTGGCCGTCTGTCTCTCTGTCAAGTTATCACCAGACCTGTTGTGCACGGATATAATAGGATATTTTTAGAACTGTCGTCTGTGTTTGTCTGCATGCTTGCTTTTTTTTCTTGCTTTTTACTTTGCAGCTAGTGGGATGTTAATCTGAAATACCTTGGGAGATAAAAAGGAAGATCTGGGTTAAGATTTAGCTCTTGTTCAGGCGCATGCGCTGATTTCTCAGGTTGCTTTAGATTCAGGCTGCTGCTTACTTCAACCTTGTCTAGAAAAGGCATATTGCTGCATGAGCCAATCATCTTAAAAGAAATGAGAATATAACCCATAACTGTTGTGGGTATTTGAATGCTGATATAAAAAAAATTACTGAATGAAAAAGTCACTAAAGAACTTTTCCAATGGCAAAACAGACATCGTGGCACGATTTAATTGTTCAGAAAATTAATGACGGTTTTAGGTACCTTGTTTTAAAAGCAATTATCTGCCTTAAAAAGGTATTGAGTAAGTTAATAAATTTTGTTATAATGTTGTGGTTATTTTGATAGCCAATATATGAACGACAAAAGAATCTTTTCCAGTATATAAAAATTCCAAACAATGGTGACCATTTTATATTTTACAACAGCTTAGCAAGAGATAATCCTTGAGTGGAAAAGTGTTCATTTTGATTTGGGTATTCGCCACATTCCGTCGGAAAGAATAAATTCCAGCCTCCTGCCCTAACAACCCCGTCTCTCTCTTTTTTAAGAAGAATTATGACAAGCCCTGTAACTTATAACAGCAGTATAAATTTCAAGTGAACACCAGTGATAATCATGAACACTTGCAGACTCATAAATCAACACCTTAAATTAAAAGGATCACGTGCAAACGGTAGCACTCTTATACTCAAGCACTCTAACACAAAGACGCACCGACGCATAAAACCGGCTGAAAGTAAAATACATTTTCATCTGCTTGTCCACATCATTAATCTTGAAGTCAGATCGTTAAGATACTCAAGTTTAGCCTAGAATGGAAACACCCCGAATTTCTGTCTTCTCGCCTCTCTCCGTCCGGGTAAATTAGTTCGTTTTTGAGCGAGGTGATTTTGCAGTCTCCACCTGATAGTGGTGAATTGATATAAATGCATGTTTACAAACGCTGTATGTATACATGCACCCCACACACGCACACATTAATGTACACGCATGTCTGTATACATTGTATGTATATGTGCGCCCCTCACACGCACACACATTAATGCATACGCATTCTATATACATTGTATGTATACATGCACCCCACACAAGCACACACACACACATTATTATACACGCATGTTTACATACATTTTATGTATACATGCACCCCACACATGCACACATGAATATACACACACGTCTGTATACATCGCATGTATACGTGCACCCCCCCCCCCACACACACACACACACACACACATATATATATATATATATATATATATATATATATATATATATATATATATATATATATATATATATATATATATATGTATACATACATATATCAGATGTATATGTTAAGTATTTATATTAATAAAGATAAATCCCCACTGATATTTTTATACGAACCGCATGGTTTGCAAAACAATAACCTTTTCACCTGACACAGCAGGCCTCATCAGTGGCTGGTGGAAGGTCGCCGTTTAATTGATTATATATTCGGGAAGAGTAACAATGAGAATTAATTTCCATTAGATCAGTTGCATCAGTGCATATATATATATATATATATATATATATATATATATATATATATATATATATATATATATATATATGCGCGTGTGTGTGTGTGTGTGTGAGAGAGAGAGAGAGAGAGAGAGAGAGAAAGAGAGATAAAGAGAGAGATAGAGTGTGTGTGTGTGTGTGTGTGTGTGTGCGTGCGCGTACGTATGCATTCTTGCATTAGTAATTGGTATTTTTTAATTAAAATCATCGGTTTTGGCAGTCACTGACACATTCATTTATTACCTCGTCACCAAAGAGCATCCTGTTTCTCCCTCTCCCTCCTCCCAGCCCCACACTAAACCACCTTTTTCTATTCTTTCTCCATAACTAGACCAATGCAGAAAAAATCAAGTATATCGTCCTCTTTTACCAGTCTTTTATCCACAACGTCGTTTTTCTAGATCATCATTAATCCTCATCTACTCTATATTTCCCCTTCATTCAAACTCATCGTTGACATTTCTCGTACGTAAATGATATTGGGCTCAGCAACAACTTCCTCTTCCTATATTTTCATCCCAGGTTCTACATGAACTTGGCTTAACAGCTTCATAATATTACAAAGTGCCAAGACTGGATATTATATGAAATGAGCATTAAAACTTAGAGGAAACGTACCGGAATGCATTGTCTCCAAAAAAGCAAAATTACTGATATCCTTGTAAGAAAATATATCACGCGCCTTGGACAGAGAATATCAGTCATGCAAGTACATGAAAAAGGCGATAAACCTGCATGCACTTACCTCCGAGGAATAAGCCAATGCCAAGTGTTCCTAACCAAAATCATCGAGGACTAATTAGGTAACCAAATCACTTCGTTAAAGAAATGGTAGAACTAATAGAAAAATACGGGAGTATTACAGAAAACTTTAGCAGATCCGTGACAAATACGCCTATAGCAGTATCCTTAATCCCTCCGGAAGGATCTTCATGTCAAGATTTAGCATATATACTGTCGAAACTTAAAAGTTTCATTACGTATGACGGGAAAGGGAAGGTGTGCTAAGATAGTATCCTTCACTGTGAGCAGGATGCTGAAAGGATACAAACTGCTCTCCGAGTCTTGAAATGACAATACGATAATGAAGAGTAGCTCTAAAAAGCACAAATGAGGTTAGAGTTTACCTAAGATGTCAATTTTAGTTTTCTGTAAAAGAAAACTATTGAGATGGCTTTGTCTGTCCGTCCGCACTTTTTCTGTCCGCCCTCAGATCTTAAAAACTACTGAGGCTAGAGGGCTGCAAATTGGTATGTTGATAATCCACCCTCCAATCATTAAACATACCAAATTGCAGCCCTCTAGCCTCAGTAGTTTTTATTTCATTTAAGGTTAAGTTTAGCCTTGGATCGTACGTCTGGCAGCGCTTCCCGGAGGCGCCACCGACGAACCTTCACTTGACCGCATCTGGGGAGCAACTGAGCGCTGCCCGGTCGTAGCTGAGAGTTTCATACAACATTATACGCTGTACAGAAAACTCGATTGCGCCGAAGAAACTTCGGTGGATGTTTTACTTTTTTTTTATGCGGATGATTTAGTCTTGCTGGAAAATTCAAACAAAACATCAGACCATTTTACGAGCGACGTCTGGAGTGGGATTATTGGTAAACGAATACAAACGCAAGCTGCGAAGTTGTCAAAATAGATCAGACTATAAACTAAAAAACATAAAATATCTACGTTGGCTTCTAAGAATGGAATGGAATCACAATGAATCTTTTCTGAAAATCTATCACACTTTATTTACGCGCGAAATTATCATTTACTTTTAATTCGCTTTTCTATGCTAGTATTGGATAAATTTCCTACAAAATCAATAATTAAGCTTTAGAAAATATTAAAAGATATTTGGGAGCTCTACAACCTACGAAGGAGTTTCTCTATTGCAATAGTGCTATCAGAAAACCACCTGGCTTGGCCCAGGTTGGTCCAGCACCCTGCAGTCAACGGAACGAGAGAATTAATGACAGTTATGCCGAATGATTGTGACGTTAGGCAACTCCGCCCTGGGCCATGGCGCGCTCCCAAATTATTGGCTTTTGGTCATTGGTATTTTGCAAAGTCCTTCTTCAGCGGAATGAGACTTCTTTCTTGGTTGCAATCGGTACATTATAACTTTTCACTAGGCTTTATATATATATATATATATATATATATATATATATATATATATATATATATATATATATATATATATATATATATATATATTTATATATATATATTTTTACGACAGTGAGTGCACGAATTACCAGACTTCTTGGAGACATTTTATCAAATGCACTTCCTCAAGATATAGTCTCTTTTTTTAACTCATATTGAAATAGATGAGAATTATATATGTAACCTTGCAGAATATCCTACATACATACATACATCCAAACGTACTTTTAAGTCTGAAAGTGGTTTTTCTTTTATATTGTCTCGTCCAACGTGAGTGAAAGTATAAGACACAGAATTGTCAACAGCTCCACTTTTTTCTGTTAAATGACAAGAATTATGATCGTGAAGTAAAACCGGATGTGCCTTTGTTTAACCTACAATGCAGAATTGATTCTGTTACCGTTACCATTGTTGTAGTTGTTAATAGATATCAGTATTGACGAAGCTCTGTCATATTCAATTTATATTTTACACTCTTGTACATGCACAGTTGTTTATGTATATACAAATATATATATATAATATATATATATATATATATATATATATATATATATATATATATCATGAATGCATACAGCATAAGAGTATATATATATATATATATATATATATATATATATATATATATATATATATATATATATATATATATATATATATATATTATCCCCACATATAGATAGAAGGGGAACAAGTTCAAATGAATGAACAGATTTCTTGCGCATTCAAAAGAAATCGCTAAAGGAAACGAAATTATATTTCTTATAAACCAACGAATACCAGAAAGTGTACTTTGAATATTATTATTATTATTATTATTATTATTATTATTATTATTATTATTATTATTATTGTTGTTGTTGTTGTGTAAAGTTTCTAAAATTCAAGAATAAGTCACAAGCTCCGAGGTATGCGGCAAGATTTGATATTGCAGTGGTAATGACTCTTTTTTTGTTGTCACCACTGCAACATTGCTAGAGAGAGAGAGAGAGAGAGAGAGAGAGAGAGAGAGAGAGAGAGAGAGGAGTGATAAAATTCAGTCGCGCTTCGTGGTTTTCCGTAACTTCCGCACTAAAAGTTATGTTCGAATTTATTCATTACGCAATGACAACTCCCATTGCTCTCCTTGTCACCGCTCAGTTTTTTTTTCATATATCCTCGTCTTCGAAGGCAAGAGCTGGCGAAAGTGGTTAACAATCACAGTTTTACTCTAATGATGATGGATGCCATATTCGGTCGTTCTGCAACCGCGATCGACATAAATTCACTCTGGATTTGTAGGTAAATGTCTGTCACTGATGTGCGAGTTCTTGTCTGAAAGGAAGAAACTTGACGAAGGGAACTTTTTCCTTTCTTGTTCCCAGAAATACTACTTGTTTTGTTTGTTTTCTGTTATCTACTGAATCTTTAGCATGAAATAACTTTCTTTTTAATTTATTTATTTATTTATTTTTTTTTTTTGTATTTTCGTACTGTATTCTCTGCTTATCTTGTAAGAAATGTCTTCTAAGGCAGGAGTTAACTTCTTCCCTGCTACTTTACGGAGAAGTAATTGATTAATTCTGTCTGTATCAAAGATACATAGCTGTTCGTGAAAGGAAATGACTACGGTGATGTACTTCCACTGAGTCAATGATTTTTTCCAGCTTTTGTTTGCTTGTTTGGTTCAGGCTAACTACCCTGTGGGAAAATGACCGGCCGTGAACTCTTCCTCATTCTTTGCTAATCGCTTGATTTGATTTATACGACCTACCTAAGCCCACATCTCTCTCTCTCTCTCTCTCTCTCTCTCTCTCTCTCTCTCAAAAGAACGCAGATTTCCTTCGTGTTTTGTTGAACTGTATTGATTCTGATTCGTATTACTTTTGGCCAGAAATTCTATCATGACAGAATGGATTATTTGTTTTAATTTTTGTAGCCTTAACTAAACAAGACTTCGTCTTCAATGCATATATATATTTTTCTTTAACTGAACACGAAAACAAAACAGCTTATTGGGAATGCTGATATAATGTTTAACGCCATTTTACAAAACGGTAATTCCTTCGAGATAGGCTAAGGTTAACTTTTAACTAATTGCCTTTGTGGTTTCGTTGTTGTTTTTAAGGTGACTTCAAGAAAAATATATAAGTTCTTGAATTTAGATTAAAAATTGTTTATGCTTCAGTCAAGAACCTCCTGAAAGAAACAAAATACTACTAAACTACCGTCCGTAATAATATTCAGTCTATTAAAATATGTCATTTCACTGCATGACTTCAGAGGCAAATAACCTCTTAAATCATGAGCAGTCTCCGGATTCTTCTTCTTTTTTTTTTTTGCATTTTTCTTATACCGTTTTTTCTCTTCCTCTGCCGAGAGATAAGTCGAGCGAAGGAGAAAGAGAGATAACTGGACGTTTATGACCCATGACAGGCACAGAGGTAGTAACAGGGATTAGAAGGGCCTTTGTTCGGGTACTATACGCACCTAATCACTAATTGGTAACTCATCAGGACGCCTTGTTCCAGCAGCTGCCATTTGGTTGCTGAAAGGAATATTAAGGGCCATTACTGCACAATGATTTTGAAAGCGATAAACTCTGACCTCGCTGGACTTGTCTGCAGCTTTGCGTCATTACTTTTAGATAAGGAATTTTTATTCATTTGCCAACTAATCTTCTTAACATGGAAGTAATTTGCGAATAGAAAGTGGGGGCCATAAAAATACAATGCTTTTTCTCAGAAGGATAGAACAAAATTTAGTAGGCTGTTCTTTTTCAGTAGCTATCATAGGAAAACGAAGTAATGACAAAACCATCCACATGCGAAACACGCACACGCACACACATACACACACACACACACACACACACACACACACACATATATATATATATATATATATATATATATATATATATATATATATATATATATATATATATATATATATATATATATATATATATATATCAGTATATATGTGTGTATGTGTGTGTGTGTGCAGGAGAAATTCAGCTGCAAGTCCTTTGTTTTAATTCTTAATCTGTATACATTTCACTACATGCAGGACCATCTCAATAAAGTAACTTATTCTAATGAAACAAAATATATGAATAGGTAGAGCAGCAATAAATAGGTATACAGAGTTTTGTGTAGCCGAGACAGACTGTTTGATTCATTTAGAGCTTCAGTACGGTTGATTGCCTAAAAGAAGGACGGGAGGGCATTGCTCTTAATGAACGAACATAGAGAATGAGGCGACTACAGATTTCTGTAACAGCTGTGCGTCGCAACTTTCAAAGACCTATACATATTTTCTAGTTCTGTTCAGTTCGACAGATTCCAATTATGGTGTCTGCCTTGTTGCTGCTTTTTTTTTTTTTTTTACAGCGTTATAGACATAAACGCAAGAGTTCATAATTAAGCAGTCTATCTCTAGATCCAATGTTAACACTTTGGTTTACATCGTTTGCTCTTCTTTGTTCATATCAACTTTTTTTTTTTGTGGAAGGCACTAATTTTTGCTTGCCGAAAACATTCATCATATAATAACATACAATACAGTCTTTGCTTCAAAGAAAGTCACTGAACCAACGGCAGTCATGCTTTCAATAACTTTGCAGGTGTTAAATCCCTTCTTCACCTACTGAAGAAAAGCTATACAAATTCTTCCTTAATATCATTAACTATAAGTCAGAGGTCGCTTTATACATATCATTTCTTGAGGTATTCAATAGCATTTTCTCACATGGGTTCGAATGTTCGATGAGTCAAATAATTCTACAAAGGCCAAGGATGCTACCCACCAAGAAAAGAAGGAAGGGTCCTTGATTGAATCCAAAGGAGAACGAGATCAGAGCAATCTTAAAGTCTTGGAAAACTTCACGTAGAGTGTCAAGATGTTGTCGAAGGGGCCAGTATTTCTCCAAATTTTCCTGTAGAACCTTTTCATTATTGACCTGCAATTCCTGTGTCCAAAGTAAATGTACGAGAGAGATCCCAAGTGAAAGAGGTTTTGAAAATGCAAGTTGTTTCAGGAAAAGACTGGCTAACTCTCAGACGACAGAAAATGATCTTTGATTTTTATTCTTCTTCATCTTCAAAATTTACTTCCAGTCGAGCACTGTTCCATGTTCTTTCTCTCCTTCAATTTGCTTTTTACGGACTTCTCCTCTTTGCTAGCGTTGCAACAACTGCCTGCTCGTTACGTGCAAGTATTCAGCAACACCTGCCCTATCATATCCAATTAGCACGGCCGCTAATTGCGCCTAATGAAAAAGACAAATGATTCTCCGCGCTTTATATCGGACGACACCTCTCAAATGAGATCAGCCTGAAAAGAGGCGGCGAAAAACTGAAACAAAACAAGAGCGGCTCTCTCGTTTTATTACTCACGACCACTTTTGTCTATTTTTTCGTGCCCTGCTCCTACCAATTAGGGCACGCTGTTAGGAGGGGGTATTAATGAGGCACATTACAATAGATTTTACAGTCTGCATTGTTCACACGATAATAGTCTCTCAAAGAGGCCGTTTATATGTTCAGCGTTCAAAGGGATCCGACAGTTTTGTTGCCGCACCGGTTTTCAGAACAAGCTTGAATACTTGGCCGACGAAATTGTAAGAAAATTTCCAGTTTCGACAGGAGGACAAATAACTGATTTGTTCAACAACATAAAAGATAGCGTGTCGTTTCTCTGACAAATGACGCGGTGAAATAAAGAAAAATTCCCTAAAACGTCACATTCTGAACGTTGTTTCCAAAATCGGTTATAAAAAAAACAACGAGAATATGTCGTTAATATTAAAATTCATCTCTGGTTAGTCAATTCTATGAATTTTGTCACTGGCCGTAGTTAGCAAAGAAAACGTATACGCGCAGCAGGGGTAACTCGTCTGTTCTACCAAGTGCTTTAAAACTGTCGCACCTTACCATTTATTCCCAACACAAGCGGTCATGGTTCATGTACGATCCTCAGACTTGTTTGTATAAGTATGCCGTTAGATATCCCTGACCAGCGAAAACAGGTTTCTCTCAGCTAGTAATTCGAGGTGTGCATCAATGAAATAATATATAATCGTTTGGCTCTCCATTTATTCAAAGAGAATGGATGCTTCATGTTTATAAGGTATTGAAATATTTCAGATTTTATCACGAATTCTAAGTCGCTTCATCTGAAAGCATCTCTTTAAAATTTAATCAAATTAAGTCAACTTTCACCAACGACCCAGCAATAGGAATGTTTGCTAATAACTTCGTTTACCTTGCAAGGTTTATCATTTATTCAAGAATACCATCACTTTCATTAGGGATTCCCACGGGTCTGCAAGCTTATCACTAGTACTATGATCACTATGAAATCAAAATTCTTATGTCTGATATTTCCTCACGAGGAAATATCAAACGAAAACATCAAGATTTAAATCTTTCGAGGAATTGCAGCTTTCACTTTCCAACCCTGATTCGACCCCAATGAGGATAGTGAGCAGGGCCATATAATTACCATAAACATAGGTCAAAGTAAGTCAGATGAGCCCATTGCCGCGACGTGAACCTCTCCAATAGGTGGACGAGTCATCCCTCTCATTTGCATAGGCGATTCGAATGCATTAAGCTCGAGCATCAAGAAGCATTTCGATCCAGGAGAATGATCAGGCAAACACTTGGAGTTTTAAGAAAAGCACTCGGCTGTAACCTGAGCCGAGAGGCTCCTATAGTGTTCTCGGGGATCTGAAAAGAATCCATTTAGCATTAGGGCAAGCTCGAAAAGACCTCGGCCCATGGTCTGAGGAACACACTTTGTAATGATAAATCCTGCCGGAGGATTACTGTCATACTTTATCAATTCAGAAAGATCGTGAGTATTTGTGTAGTCTTTATGTGGCCTTTATTATTTTTTTCTACTTGTGTTTTTACAGATTTCCTTTTACTAGCTACTTGTTTTACAGCGCATTTAGATCTCCACATTTATACGATGAACACATGTGGCGATAAGTGTACGAATTGTAATTTATATATATATATATATATATATATATATATATATATATATATATATATATATATATATATATACATATATATATAATGTATATATGTATATATGTATATATACATATATGTGTGTGAGTGCGCGCGTGAGTGTGTTTTTAACACGAAAATGAATGTGGTGCCACTTTGTGTCTATTTTAAATTCTGTGTAAGAGTGTTATATTTCTATCTCATATTTCTCATATTTACTAGACACAAACTCAAGTAGGTCTCGTTACAATCTTGCCTTCATACACAGACCTGAACTGATATTATGTCTCTTCGTTAATCATTATACGCATACGTGCGAGCTCGTAAAAATGCACTAAAAAACTATATGTATATATGTGAGTGTATACAGTCGTCTTATCATATATATATATATATATATATATATATATATATATATATATATATATATATATATATATATATATATATATATATATATATATATATATAAAAGAAAATATAGTTGAAAGAACGAGTAATCTGTAAGAGTTTGGTTATATGGCAAGAAAGGTTCAAGAAACAGAAGTATTAGAGGGCAAAAGGAAAGGAAGATCTAGAAACTGCCGGGTATATATTGTCAAAGAGGTACTGGTAGAAAGGGTCTTAATATCCAGTAAGCGAGAGTGTGTGTGTTTGTGCGTGTTTACGGGTGTGCTAAACGACCTGCTAATGAGCCTTCTTTGTTAGTGCAGTAAACGTATTTTTGGTAAGTTGTAGTAGCATTTGTGTTGTTTTTTATTCATGGTCATCTCCCGTTACGGGACATCAATGTTAAAAAGATTTGCATTTATATATCTATATAAATGACTTTTATTTCTTATGTCTGTAACAATTCTTGATGAAAAATTATAGATCATGAATGTGTAGATTGTAAGATTTATTTCGTGATTTTTATTTATTCATGTGTACATGATGTATCATCAAACAAACGTACAATTTTTTTTAATATCTTAGATATAATACGTATTATTTATAGAAACCATCAGTGACAATCCACTTGAATAACCACTTTTTCTTTCACTCTTTCCAGAAAGGACGTGAGGGAGTTTGTCTTCTAGGAAGGACACATCCCACTTGACCAAACCAAAGGAATACAAAGCATATTTGCCGCCGAGGCCTGAGTCATCAGCAGATATATAGACACCATATCACACGCCCTGAAACGCCCTAATCCATACCTGGAATCACAATGCTTTAGGCAGAAGTACAAAGGGCGATATCACCTCGGGTCACCTTGCTTTTGTCCGTGAACGTTGAGTCTTGGAGGCATTTTGGAATCATTTTTTTTAAATGTATTTTTGAGAGGAAGGATTTCACTTCTGTTTTCGGTGCAGTAAATTGTTGAAGATGATTCGGAGTAAATTACGATCTATTCTACATCTTAGTCACCTCTGAGAACGAAAAACAGCTTTATACTATTTTCTCCTATTTTCCAACATTCACCACAAACTCTCGTCCTTCTATGTATATTACTAACCTTCCCGGTTCCTTTCCTACCGCGTCCATCCCAGCTGCCATTCCACGATTCACCACCGAGGGCGAGTATGACATGTTTTTATGTTATTGGCCAGGTCCCGCGGTCCTCAACGCAGGTGATCGTCCTCTAGCTCAGGGTGATCGTGCCGCCTCTTAACATAAAACAGTTGTTGATTCCTTCGGGTCTTTTTCTATTTTCTTTTCTTCTTCTTTTTCTTCAAGTTTCTTCTATCGAGGCGAAAGGGAGTAAGAAACTAACAAAGGCTCTTATACACCCTCAAAAAAAAGGGGGAAGAAGAAATTTTATTGCTGCAAATAGAGGTGCTTTTTATTCGACCAACAGTTTTACTTAGACAACTGAAAAGAAAAATTTTTTGTGATCACTGAGAACTATAGTAAGAGATATGGACCAAAAACCTCAAAACAAATGAAATTAATATCTGACACCGTGCACTGATAATGGAAAATTCCAAAAATACTAGAAAAAATTATTAAGCGTTTTAGAATCGGCAAATGCTACGAAAATCGCAAAACATGAAAGTGAGGAACTGTAATGTCTACAAGTTATTGCCATGCTGATTATTTACGACACATACGTAAAGTGACAATCAAGTCAACGCCCTCTGAGTTTCCCTGAACCCGTGCAACTTCGGTGGTGTTCATGAAAAAAGAAAAATATCTCGAAGTTATCGCAAAAGTCCCATGAATGTGAAAAAGTGTCACTACAAGATTTCAAGGACTTCTCGACTCGAGGAAAGTGCATTTACAAAATCCTTGGTTTTCTTACAGACGCCGAGAACTATCAGGTGAAGACCATTCTAACTGTAAAAGAAAAAACTAATTGAAGAAAGGAGGAAAAAACTGTTTTAGGAAAGGCGGGACCATGGCGTGGGCTGGAGCATTCAGGGAGCACCCACCTGGTGGGAACTAGCAACACCTGGAGTTATAACTTGAGATAGCGAGCGCAAAAACGAAAGTAACGCTATGTCTAGTTCGCACTCCTCGGGGTCATCCTCGGGTGGGCGGGGTATGAGGGTATCTTCTCACGCCTACCCGCCGCCCACTGCCCTCACGCCCAAGAGCCTATTGAAGAGATATAAACTTCCAATAGCCGCTCACCTCCACACGCCCTCGGCGCCCCCAGGGTTGGACCTCTCTCGTCCTCTGCTTCTCTACAATAGTTATACCTCCACGAAGGTAGGTCAAGTCGCTCTTTTGGTTGGCGTATGTCGATGAATTTGGGTTTTCCATTTATATTAACAGAAGTCATTTTTGGTGGTCCGGAAACTCCACATTAGGAAAATCATTTTTGAATTCAAATAGAAAAGTGTTAACGGTAACTACAGGGGTAGACATAAAACATAAACACACTATATATATATATATATATATATATATATATATATATATATATATATATATATATATATATATATATATATATATATACATGTGAAATAATTTCTGTTAAAACAGAAATCCATCTAATAATAGGAGCTCATAAAAACTCCAAAAGGTAGAGAGTTATTGCTATATTTCAGAGACCAAACTGTTTCCCTCTACTGCCAAGGAGAGGGAGACAGTTTGGTCTCTGAAATATAGCAATAACTTTCTACCCTTTGGCGTTTTTATGGGTTCCTGTTATTAGATATATATATATATATATACATATATATATATATATATATATATATATATATATATATATATATATATATATATATATATATATATAAATATATGTATATATATATAAGTATATATATATATATATATATATATATATATATATATATATATATATATATATATATATATACAGTATATATATATGTGTGTGTGTGTTAAAATAATGATAGTTTGCCACTGTTTTTACACCTAATTTTTTTCCTTTTTAAACTTTCATGTTAAGCCACACGTAGTCCATTAAATTAAATTCACTCGAGTGGCGGGATAGCTTACTTCCAAAGCAAATAATACAGTTGAGTGCATCTGCCTTGAACAGAGACGTTATCTGCTCAACAAAATGGATAGTCATCTTTAGTTTATCCCAAAATGGAATAGTTTTGAATCCTGTTCAAGACAGAGGTTCTTAGAATTTATATTCCACCTTGGGTATAAGATATTCCCATGGTAAAGCAAATTCGAAATCAAAGGGTTATTTGTATCTTAGTACCGAGCGAAAAAACTGGTCACTATACAATAATAAAAATTTGTTCGTACCCATGCTCCCAAAACAAACACTAATTGACGTCGAAGACATAATACATTTTCATTAGAGGGAAGCGAGAACGATATGGAAAGTATAAGAGATCGGAACCAGACCTTTCATAATCCTGCGTGCCTTCCACTAACTTGAAAGTTAAGTTAATATAATATGGGACTTTATTGAGACTCCAGATGCTGGGAGGGCTGGACGGTGGAATGAAGTACGACAAGGTCTTTTGAATTCATGAGACCTGAAGTATCATAATTGTGCAAAAAACAGTTAGCTCCCTGTACGCTTACGCATTAAACCGGTCTGCGAAGAGCTATGACTGCGGGGAGAGAGAGAGAGAGAGAGAGAGAGAGAGAGAGAGAGAGAGATTTTGACGGGCGAAAATAGGTTGTTGTAGAAGTCAAGTGTTTACAGGAGCAGTATTGCAACATATGAATATGATCCTTACTGACTGGTTTGCATGAGTGTTTATGATTTACGATAAAATTGCGGCCGACTCCCATCCCCGACTAAAAAGAAAATAAAGGAAAAATAAAAGTTCTGGCCGCCTGAGGATTTTAAAAATAGAAATATACTTGCCCGATGGAAAGTCAAACCCGTGCCTTATAGACGTCGGTAGAAGGGACAAACGACAGAATTTTCAGATATATTATTCAATAATTAATTATATAGAAATATGAAGACATTCCGGCAACCCAAGGCCTTTACTCCTTCCATGCTGAAAATATTAAGTCTAAGTAATTATAGTTATTGTAAAAATGGGCTTGCAAAAAATCCTGATCGCCCACATAAATATATAAAAAGATATGAACAATAGCTGGTGAATAAATATTTTTATACAACAGGAGGTTAGCGGCATAAAAACCAGAAATTTACTTATTTATTTTTGGGCTTCACTTGAGTATTTGTCAACAGTTTGCCACCAAGGACAAATATATTAAATCCTTTGCACAAGAGCATCCCAGTCTTAAGATATCATAAAAGAGGTGATTTTCTTTTGTGATTTTATTTACCAAATCCCGATTCTATGACCATTCGTATTAGCTTCGTTTCTTAAATCTAGCATTCTCGGTACCTATCAGTTCTTTCTATTCTAACTAAGAACAATTTTAGCAGTATTAGAATACATTTACATAATGCATAGCGATTTTAGCCCTGAGCCTGACATTCATAACGAGGAACCGGTGTCGTGCCAAGCAGATGTACATGCCAACTTCAGCCATGCACTGGTGGCTAAATTTAATGCCTTCTCCAAACCAATTTGTCTAAGTCTTCATTTTTTTTTTTTTTTTTGGTCTCTCCACCCAGTGTTTTGGTGAAGTATTTGCCTCGTTCCGCCGACAATATGTCAGGAATATATCGGGTTTTTGCTTCTTGGTTTAAATGTAAGAAGAAAATATGTGAGGTTTGCGTAGGTTAAATGGCTCTATCTAATCGCAGTCAGTGGGCGAGATTTAATTAATCTGAAGGCTGAGACTAGGTTTATTCCTTTATTTCCATCGTAAAATTTAAAGCTCATATTTTCTTCTAAACTTAGATTTAAGAGGTCCAATCAGTTTGATTTATTTGAGCACATTTCTTCTAAATTTGGATTTAACATTGTACGATCAGTGCGATTTATTTGAGCAAAAGTAAGTTATGGTAGCAGTCGCGATGCTGTAGGTAAAGTGACGAGAATCCACATCGACTTTCATGGGTTAAAATTTAACGCCTTTTCCCCTAACAGGTAAGAGGGATTTCGCTGAGGCCCGGTAGAGACAGTTCTCTAACACCAGTTGGACCTGCGATTGTTATCCCAGATTCCTACACAGGTAAGAAAAGTTCTTTTACCTTCAAAAATCTCTTTTTTTTTCTCTAATTTTTTCAAGTTACTGAAAGGTTTGAGGTCCCATACATATGCAGCTGTAACTTTTGTGGTTTTATTAGCACACTTGGACTGGTTTTGAACTCATGTATAAAAGGTTTAAGAGAATCCCAAATTATTATTATTATTATTATTATTATTATTATTATTATTATTATTATTATTATTATTATTATTATTATTATTATTCAGAGCATAAGCCCAACAAGGGTCATTGACTAGAAATTCAAGCTTCCAGAAAACATGGCGTTCATTTGAAAAAAGTTACAGAAGATAATAGAACACACTCAGAAAGAAGAGGTTATTTATTAGAAAAGAAAAAAGATAAATCAATAAATTAACATACAAACAGATAAAAATCTAAATAGATTGGTAAAACAGAAGGTGGTTGTTTTAGGGTAATAAACAAAATCGATGTTAGCATACAAGTCTTAAGAGTTTGAAGGTAACAATCAGGCACATGAGAAATTCCCTTCTGTAACCGAAAAGGTTGGAAGTTTAAGTCATCTGTGACTGACACAAAAGAATTTAACGTCATTACTGAAATCACTCTGTGGCATTCATTTTAAATACTACAATTTCTCAAAGAAAAACGATTTTGAATTCCGTTAACCATAATCCATCATACAGAATATTATTAAAAACATTACTTTATGTCTTTCATTAACCGACGCAGAATAATTCAGTATATAAAAATTATCGCTATTAATTTTATTCTGGTAACAAAGAGATATAATATTACATTCATAACCAGCTAATTCACAATATAATATATATTCGATTTAAAAGACAATAAACTTGCTCATCCAATTCTGATTTAATACAATGGCCTTGTGAACAAAATTCACCACACGGAGAGGTAAGAATTATATGAATTCCAGGTTAGAGTAAGTTTATGAATTAAGAAATTAGTATCTGAGATCTTACGTTATTCAGATCAGTGAATGATAATTACATCTTACGAAGCGGCCCATGATTATTAGATTATTATCCAACGCAGCCAGAAAATTAATGATGGAGATATGCAATATAATTTCTTGA
The DNA here is from genome assembly GCA_039081455.1 of Macrobrachium rosenbergii. Classification (NCBI taxonomy): domain Eukaryota; kingdom Metazoa; phylum Arthropoda; class Malacostraca; order Decapoda; family Palaemonidae; genus Macrobrachium; species Macrobrachium rosenbergii. The sequence continues at coordinate 42,323,503 of JANJGK010000018.1, read as the reverse complement.
GGAACCAAAATGTACTAGCATATAGCTTATGCTTAAATAGGATTAAAGACGGTAACATTCAAATGTTATGGAGGAACATTTTTTACATTTTTGAAGTTTACTATAACGTGTGTGAGTGACTGTGATTGCTTAAGTAGATCTGTGTCAGTGAACCCAAAGATTTTCAAACAAGTTTGGTAATTAATGAATGGTATATAAATGCCATCCAATGCACGTTAAACGTTTAAATTTTATTATCCGCCTCTGGCATCAGGATAGCAGTTTGCCATGCTTATTAATGAATAATACACAGAGATCTTAAGAGATCAGAGACCCCTAGTGCTTTTTGAATGCTACGCATCTGAAACGTAGTGAACCATAATTCTCTCTCTCTCTCTCTCTCTCTCTCTCTCTCTCTCTCTCTCTCTCTCTCTCTCTCTCTCTCTCTCTCTCTCTCTCTCTCTCTCTCTCTGTATATATATATATATATATATTTATATATATATATATATATATATATATATATATATATATATATATATATATATATTATGTTATGTTATGGCCAAAACCCGAAATCTGCCAAAGTATATATATATATATATATATATATATATATATATATATATATATATATATATATATATATATATATATATATAAATATATATATATATATAATTATATATGCAGTATATATGTTATACAGTATATATATATATATATATATATATATATATATATATATATATAATTATATATGCAGTATATATGTTATACAGTATATATATATATATATATATATATATATATATATATATATATATATATATATATATATATATATATATAGGTATGATTTTAAGTTTTAACTCTTGACCTTGATCACCCTGTTCTCATAACATTGTCTTTTGATCTATTATTGTATTTAACAGATGATTTTAACTTACCTTCTAGGTTGGTTTGCTATCGTTACCAGCGATGGACACACAGCGCCTTTCTTTTCAACAATCGAGCAAGTTGCAAACAGTCAAGTGGCCTTCTTCCTCACTCGCTACGACGTGGCTGGATATACGAGCCTTCATGAAGGTATGGTTTATTTTTTTAAAGACTTGATTACACGCTAGGGTAACCTCGCCATAAAAAAAATGATGGTAAGTATGATATAGTTGAAATGGCGGTTATGTATCGTCAAACAACTCGCATAATGGTATCCTTACTCTGCAAAATTGCATATGGGCTAGTGGTGAGAAAGGCTGGTGGACGGTAGAACCATATATATATATATATATATATATATATATATATATATATATATATATATATATATATATATATATGTAATACAAAATCTGACTGACTGCTAGTGTGGTTGTGTTGTATAAGATAGTTTCGTTGTTTTCAAATATCTGCGAGTTTTTTTTTTTATGTTGGTCGACCTAATTCATCATAAAAATTGCTATGTTATTATATGCTTCTGTTCGTCCGGTTCAGGCATCTTTCTGCAACGACCATCGTTTTAATAACCTCTCACATTCATGATTATCCTCCGGGGAAAAAATCAGACCCCTTATTAGAGAACATTTACATCCTAATATAACTATTCTAATTTACCAAGTTCAGGGGTGAAATTGAAGGACAAAACTCCCACTGACGCTTTTTCTCGATTCCAGCAGAAAACGGGAGGAAGACCTACCAGAAGATGGTGATCCACAGCGGGCACGTCCTCAAACTCCTTGGCATCTTCGAGGACCTGAATGCCAAGAAGACTAACAGTGGGGGCAGAGGAAAGGATGGTATGGCTAATATACCCTGTACCAAATACGCCCAGTGTCTGAACTACAGAAACGAGGTAAAGAGTAGTCCTACAAAAGATTTATGAATTCATTTTATGAATTTATTATCAGCCTGAAAAAATTCTTCCTGCACATTTTCATTATAAGGTAGATTATGTCAGTGGCGAAATTTGAGAATGAATTTGATGCAAGATAAAAAAAAAAAAAAAGGAAAAGGAATAAAAGGCGTGTTTAATTTGTTACTGAAAAGTATGGTATGATCTCACTCTACATTACAGTGAAGAATTTTAGCCAGACTAAAATAAAAAAAATGTCAAATTTGCATAATAATGATTCCAATTCCGTAAAATAAATGTGCTTTAAAAATCACGAACTTGAAATGACTCCCGTCAACTCTATTAATTGATTTATTTTTTGTAAAGTTAGAAGTCCACCAAATCAAATACTCTTTTAAAATGAGACCTTTTTAGATAAATCATCTAATAACATCAAACTATCTTGATAAAGTCATCGACTCACCGTGGATTCCATCAGCTACTATGGCCATGAGAGAAATTTTATGACAACGTCATGTTTCTCGTAAATACTTCATACTGGTGATATAACACAACACATTATATCAGCCACATTTCCTTGAGTCTTGAATCGGAAAACTAGATTCCACAACTGAGAAATTTTTGTCCACCACACTGATATATTTTTCATGGTTTAAAGAGACGAATTTTCCCTCAAAAACTCGACCTCACCTTATGACCCTCAACCTTCTGCAGGTGGTTTACTTGCCGTTCTCGGCCTCGGGTCGTTTCTACACGACGGCTCACAAGAACAGCAAGAATCCCAGTCATGTGTACCTGATGGCGCATATCCTCAAGAACCACAAATTGCCCATCACCGTCAGGCTGGTCTGTGGGTACATGCCCAGAGTGCCTTGCAGTTTCACGGGTGAGTAATGAATGACGTCACCTGCCTTTCTATGGCTGTAGTGGAAACGGTTCATTTTCTTTACTGAGTATGAAATTTATCTGATTATCTGCATACTGTTCAAGCTACTTTGAACATGCAGTGTAGCTAATTTTTTTCTTCTATTTGGGTACCACCTCCATGAGAACTTTAACTTTTACTGGAATATTATGGCTTTGTAAACATGTAGCAACAAATGATACTTCATAGTCATAATATGCACAATAAATAATGATGACTATAGTTCAGTGACGCCTACGCCACCTGTTACGTTCACAGTGCTACTGAATTATTTTTACACCTACTATTAGCCCTTCTTACATGTTAAAATGTTTATCTGTCCATCACATCCAAGTTTTGTTAATTTATTGCTTGAAGGTTTACTTATATTTTCCCAGTTTTGTAACTTCATCACGGATTTTTCAGACTGAAATTTGTTTATGTTATGGATCAGTATAACTACATATTTATAAATCTATCCATTGATAACTCAATAATCTGTAGTGCCCTAAAATGGAAGACTGTAGTATCTGCAAAATTACAAAACTGAGAAAAATGGTAGATACTGCAGTTTTCCCTTGCCTTACTACTGATTTTTCAGATACTGCAAATGGGACCCCCTAAATAAAGCGTTGAAGAATCATTCTTAAACTGCAGTAACTTGTGTAGTTTGTGCTTCACGAGCCCAATAGGTGGTATAACTCAGTTTCGAAAATTTTGCAAATACTGCAGTTTTCCATTTTAGGGCAGTGTCGAGTAACAGGGTTGCATGTCTTTATCCTCCACCTATAAGCGACCCGTTCTCTCCCCAGGTGTCTTACGCCTCGAGAAGGCGCAGAAAGAAGCTGTCATTTTGGCCTGCACGATGACCAACGAGGCCAGGGCCACTCTGTTCGAGATCGACGTCTCCTCCAACTTCGTCCTGGCACCCGTGAAGGATTCCATGTTCCCCAAGACGCCCATTTATCTCAAGACAGTCTCCTACTGCGAGGACGAAGCGGATGCTTGGAGACGCCAGATCAAGGTGGAGATTTTTATTTTTGTTTTTCTGGCATCCGTTAATTTTGTCTCTATTATTTCGCCAAGCAGTTGCGTACTTATGAAGGGATGTTTGTATGCGTAGACGGTCTTAAACATTTTCATGGTAAGGTGCAAATGCACCTAAATTGTATGGGTTTATGTACATATAACTACAAGGTGTATGTGCAAAGTTATCTGTTACATCTAATGTATATTTGACAGTGTTACTGTATTCATGTAAATTCATATTAACGAGTATATGCGTGCGAACAAGCATTCCAGTTCATTTTTGCACCATACTTTAACTTAACTTTTATGAAGCTGGGTTGTAACAAGAAAAGACAATTGCCATGATCTTGAAAGAACGAGAACTGAAAATGAGGATATTCACATATGAACGGAAAGGCTTAAAACCTTAGAACCTCAGAGCAGATGAAAAGTTCACACTTTTGAACCAGAGATAAAAGAGAATTCCACTCTTTACAGTCTTAAAGGTAGATGGAAACTCTTCCCCTCAGTAGGGGTTTGGAGGTAGAAGAGAGCTCCACACCCTACAACTTTTGAGGAGGAGAGAATCAATTTCGCTGACCTGATTCAAAATCTATTTCACTGAAATAGTTTCTGAAGGATGAACAAAGCTTTGCCAATTCACACTGTGAGGATAGATGATCAAAAACAAAAATGAGGATACGTTGATTAGGTGAGGAGATTGCTCGTTATACATCGCGAACAATAATAGATATAAAAAGTAGACACCTCAGATATGACAGGGATTTTCATCATCAATATAATATATAGTTAATAACTAAAGCAACGAAAATTATTTACAGAAGCCTAATTTTATAACAGTTATATTGTGTTTAATTATATAAACAGTCCAGGACGAATCTTAAATTATGGACCTGTGCTGAGATAACACAGGTCCATAATTTAAGATTTCTCCTATCTTTTATTGTTAGCAATGTATAACGAGCAATCTTCTCACCTAATCAGCGTATTCTCATTATTAATTGAGATAATATGATGGATTCTTGTGTCATGAGAAATTGGATGGGGAGGCGCTGAAGGGGAGAAGTAACAGGGGAAGTATTAGTTCTATAATACTGAAAATTAAAAGAAAGAATTAGTAAATTTATATCATCTACCAGGCAACAAATCCAATAGTTTTATCAGTTCAAATGTGGTGATGAATTAAATCTGAAGACTTATTAACGACAAAAGCTGTTATGTGGTGAAAGCATATGTAGCCATGGTTAGGTATTTGTTAAAAGGCCCCGTTTTGCGGTAACTGGAACAGACAGGTGTCCATTTTACTGTTTTGGACGGAAGGTTGTTCCAGTCTGACAACATTTAATCAAATTGCTATAAGATGGCTCTTTTAATTTATGATGCTTGCTTTTCAGGTGACGCATCACGTTACAGAAAAAAGGTCGAGATCTCTAAGCCGCCACCTGAATGACAACTGGGTCGACTCGACTGAGACCATGAGCTTCGCCTTCCTTGCGGAACACGACAAGAAGAAGGGCAGAGGCCGCGAAAAATCAAGAGACAGGCTACGGATCAACGACAGGGCCAGGGATAAAAGTCGAGAGAACATTCTCAGAGATAAGAGTCGAGAGAGGCATCGCGAAAATCCCCAGCAAAACAAGTTGAGCGGGAAGGGCCAAGACCAGAGGAAGCTATCCAAGCAAAACACATACATTTTCCAGAAGGACCTCATAGTCAAAGTCCCTGACAAGAAACAGGAAGCGGACGCCATCAGCAGACTGAACAAGTCAATCGAGAATCTAGATTATTCTCGCGTCATCGATGACATCAGCCCCGTGCACGGCGAGGATGACGATGAGCATTATGCAGAGATTTGCGAATACATTATTAGTAAGAAAGAATCGTCGTCTTCAAAGCCCGACAGCTATCAGGAGAGGCAGAGGAGGTCGTATGACAAAGAAAACGGTATTAAAGAAAACGGGATACTAGGCTTGGGTTCTTTCGATGACGATAAGAATCTGAGTTTCACTTTGCTCAAGAAAGATATCGGCGGGTACTACGTCAAGCTTCCCGGGTTCGAAGACCCGAGAACGGATATAGACAGCGGTGTGTATAGTGACAGAGAAAGGACTTACGATTCTTCTTGCTAATGGGAAAAGAAATGAATGTTCCCTACCATAAATTCTTCGTGATCAACGACCCTCTGCTTCCCACGGCGGAGCGGTGCCCCGCTGATTTTGCTGATTGCGTTTCTGGCCCAAGTGTTTCATTATTCTTCTCTTGAAATGACATTGTATATTTATAATGTTTCAGTAATACCATTATCTCATTTCTCAGTGTGGCTGAGATTATAAGATCAGACCGTATTGCAGTATTACTTAGTGCATCTTAAGTAGCTTAAGACGATCTATTGATCTTCCGCAAGACTGAAGGGTTAGAGAAAACCCAATGCAATCTGGAATGTGGAAGAATAGAGATAATTGTTCCAAAGTATCGAAATCATACGATAAGACTTGGAACAAATTCTCTTCTAACTTCCACTCGGTGCGAGTACCTTCAGAACTTGCACTCTCACTCGGTAAGCAAAATGATACCACGAGTGAAAATTCAGAGAACCTTTTATTCAATCAATACCGATTTAAAGAAGAGGTTTTTCTGTCTTGTTGTCGGTGACAGAAAATTTGGGCTTGACAGCATTTAATTGCAACCAATGATTGGGTATCTGTTTTCCCGTTGTTGTTGAGCAAAAGTTTTGAATTTGGTTTGATTTTTTATTCATCCAAAACCTATGAGTTTTTCAAGCCATAGTACAATGTCGGTCTACGGTCGTGTACGCTAAGAGAATCTGTACATTATGGTCATTACCTGTATCTAATTGTTTATATTGCTTCAGCTGTACTCGGAAATCAGTGTATTTCTCTCGAAAACTACTTTTGGACAGAAAGGGATTTTAAGCTAAAGTCTTTTATTGATTACCTGAAAAAAAAGGCGAGAGAAAACACTGAATTTCATACAGCAGTTTGTATATCGGAAGGTGGATTGTGGATGATGTATAATTTTGTGTTTTTGTTAACCGTAGTTGTCATGTAGTTTGTTTTTGTTGTTTATTTCCGTCGAGATTTGAATGGGGAAGTTCATCTTTCTTCTAGTCATTATTTTGTTTCGTTTATTCGTATTTTTTTTTTTTCAAAATTTTGGTCAGAGAACGAGAAATTATACTTTTAAATCTTTGAATATGATGAGAAATCACTCCAAAAGATCTTTTGCAATTTTGAAATATTCGTAAGTGTCACTACATGATAAAAGCTCAACAATTGTCTCTTATCGTTTCTTTTCATACGAAGTAAATTTTCTAAAAAATATTTATTGTACCTGTAAAAAAAAAAAATTCGCAACTAACTTAAAAGCAACTGCATGCAGCATCTGAATCGAGAAGACAAAGCTCTAAAATAGATTATGCTAGCGTACGTCCTTTTTTTTTTTTTTTATCATAGCTGTTGCATCAAGACGCATATTTGCGTCTGGTGAATATACTTCAGGCCAGTGATTATCCTACGGCCACTGGATACCAACTAAGGCATTTTTTCACCTAAATGTGTAAGGAATCACATATCATTTTCTAAATTAAAATCAGGAGAAAAGCCAGCCCTTTGTTTTCTATTTGAACCTTTTTTGAAGTGGGGTACAGACAGATGACCTCCAAGGTACTCCAACTTTTGACTCTAGTTCTCCTCAAGAATCTGTTTACACTGGAGTTATTTGCTAGCAGCAACAGAGTGGGGATTATGTTTTGCTATTCCTAATCCCACTCTAGGTTGCTGGTTGCATTTAAACATCAAGATATGGTCTCTGCTATATTCGTCTTGCTATTTATTCAAAACCTGAGAAATCCTGATCAGGTTTCACATACAGAATGCTCAACTTTCTTCTTCAGATAAAAATAAAATGTTGACCTATCAATTAAAAGAGGATCAATTCTGTATTTTGGTAGTCTTGCCATAACTCAACAGTGTGTTGCTTTGTTGTCAGATACTTATCATATTTATCTGACATAGAAGCACTTTTCCAAACTGTTATATGAGGCACAGAAATCAGTATCTTCATGAATTGCGACAAGACAATGGAAGATCTGGAAACACTGCAGATATATTTTTTGGCAACTTCAAAAATGTCCCTCTACTCCCATGCCCAAGTCCCTCTCCTACAGTCATTCATACAATTAACTTTGGGATTATTTTCTGGCTATATTAAGTCTTTATGTTGTCCAGTTGTTAAATTTCTTGCATTTTCATGATCATGAGGAGCGTCAATATCATAGGCTGTGGAAATTTTCAGTCAGCTCCAAAAATACATTTTTGTATATTTCCTCGTCTGTTGCTCGTCAATGACCACAGTTGTTGCGACACTGATTTACAGAAAAGAACTATCTGCCCATCTTTAATCCTCCGGTTTAATATAAATGGTATCGTCTAAACAGGCATGTGTGAACTCTTAAATCCTAAATATTGTTTTGGAGGCTTTGAATCGACCGAGTTTATCAGTCTAAATTCTTATTACAAATCTGCAGTACGTAACAAGAGTTCCTCTGAAAAGAAAAAAATGTTGGTTTCTTAATTTTGCATTAAAGCAATGTAACCATGAGCCAGGTATAAAAGAATAGATCTTTTAAAGGGATTTCTTGGATTCTGTGCAGTTATACCTTTGGACTATTGTTAAGATGATTATGACGTTCTTATGCTCTCAGGGAATGCGTGACCTTTCTTTATTATATTTGGGGGGAAATTAGAGAAATCATTCCATCTAAGGCTCAGTCTGTATCTAACGCATAAGGAAGGAAAATATTCGGCAATAATACTGAGATTGCAATTATAACATCGACAGGTTGCTTTGTTTCTCGTGAATGAGCCACTTTTGAAATTATAATCAACTTATATTAAATCAAAAGTCAAAGATATGATAAAATTGCACACACCCCCATATATATGTAAATATATATGTAGTTATATATATATATATATATATATATATATATATATGTGTGTGTGTGTGTGTGTGTGTGTGTGTGCGTGTGTGTGTGTGTGTACGTTTTGCGTGCGGCGTGTGTGTACTTATGTATGTAAGTACTACTTTTATGTGTGTTCACTAACAAAAATTGCTATAAAAATAGAATATGGATAAATATTTGTATCGCATGACAGAAAAATCCATTTACTTCTCCAATCTAACTTCCGTATTCTTTCGTTATCTAACTTGAACAAACTGACCTTGAATACTGTGACCTTGGGTAGAAAAAAATATACCACTTGTTTTCAATTCGTTTACTAATATTCCCTCTGAGCCATAATAGTAGTTATTGGCGTTCTCATGAATAATCTGGTTAAGAATTCAAACTTGCATGATTAGCACTATTATTACCGGACGTGCTACTATTCAGTGGTTAGCACTCTTAACAATATAACATTTATCATTCTTCATCTAATTCCAAACGTTGCCACAAGTTAAAATGCCACCAGAATGAACAAATCTGCTTCAAAAAGTTCGTATACTCAGGCATACGCAAGGACCACAAAAATAGCGGAAACCGGCTTGGGCGCTTCTGGTTCTGGCGTAAAAAAGCTGACCTTTTCTTTGATTGTCACATTTGCAGAGTACAGCTTTGCTTACCTCCCACTTCAAAACAAAAGAATGGGAAACTACTTTTACCAGATCCTTAAAGGCTCCATTTTTGCGAATTGAGCAAATTTCACGACCAATCCTTCATTATGTATTTATTTTAAAGTAATAATAATAATAATAATAATAATAATAATAATAATAATAATAATAATAATAATAATAATAATAATAATAAGAAGAAGAAGAAGAAGAAGAAGAAGAAGAAGAAGAAGAAGAAGAAGAAAAAGAAGAAGAAGAAGAAGAATAAGAAGAAGAAGAAGAAGAAAGGCACAGTTTCCCATTAATCCTAAGGAACAGCAAACATGAGAAGTAATTCATTCGTATAAAATTTGTAACCAGGAAAGAACGAATCCTTTTCTGTGAAACATGCTGACAACTCTCTCTCTCTCTCTTTGTCGAAAAGGAAAAATAAACTGTTACGAAAGCTACTACAGTACTGGCGTTTCAAGTAACGGTGACCAGAAAACGACAGCTGTAGGGTCTCAAGTTTCTTTTTTATACACGCAATCATCCCAAGTCATAAAACTGTTTGGGTATTTTGATTCAACCGTGTATAAACTGCGATGTTATGAGTGTTGTTTGCGTTCACTTTGCATGTCTGATGTTCTCAGTGGTATTCATCATTAGAAAAATTAACCACTTTATCATTTTTTTGGCGACGATCAGTTATCATTTTTGAATTTCAACTTGTTTTCCGGATTATCGAGTCAAGTATCAAATGGGTTCGTTTTTATAAAAAAAAATATAGTATCAGATTGGTCACTTGCAGACTATCCTGGAGCAAATATCATTATGAAGTATATAATAACATTGACTGGCGGTAAGCATTAAATTGGGCTGGACGTAAGTAATATTGTGCACCATAAAGGATCATAATTGAGTGTTATTACAACAAACTCGAAATGAGTATCACCACAAACTGGTGACGATTAACATGGCGAACCGGCTGTGTGTATTACTGAGCAAATGATCGTCAGTAATACCCTGCTTCGGCACTTGCAATGAGCATTTTCAAAATATCTGTGTCTTTTATGAATTAAGAAAGTATTCCCAGCGACTGGATGCGTCAGGATGGTGTCAGAATAGGAGGGAACAAACTTCCCATAAGAAGACTGAATCTGACTGAAAAAGATTCAGGAAACTCAGAGTCAGAAACCTTTGGTAAAAGACACCCAGTGGTGTCCAGGAATAGACATGCCCATTCATTAAACGACTTATTTTGTTAATAACAAAACAGTTATGAAATATATCTTTATTTCCTTTAATTTTCTGTGACAGAGGTCCAGTAAACCACGTCGAGGTTTGGTTATAGTACGCTTTCTCTGAGATGTCCTCGTGAAACATTACTTTTTGTTTTCTTAGGGGGCATCCACACCACAGTAGAATATGTCATATACTTACGTCGATAACTTATTGCTCATACATCACAAACAGTTTGAATTCAATTCAACGACTTATTGGTTGTCCTAACCGTTGCTTCATACGGTTATCCAATATCTGCCTAAGATTCGATCTTCACTTACGGTAGCTGGCTTGCTTTTAACCTGTTTATGGTATGAATGAGATAAGTTGGTTGTGGAGGCACCCTTAATTACAGAGTTATGTGACAATTTGTTTATTTCGACCAAGTTAATAACTCCATGCATTTAACTCTAAAACAACGGAAACCTAAAGTAATAAATTCTCTCCTAAAATTTTTTTCCAAAAAACTTAAACCCTAAAGCATATTTTCGAGAGACGAGATAATTGCTCAAAGAAAATATGAAGCAGTGATTTCTTTAGTCTATCCTCTGCCAGTGGTGAGAGAGACTGTCTGGACTTCTTAGGTAGAGGACATCAACACACAAATGCCAATGTAATAAAAAAAAAAGGGCTACTCCCGTTTCAGGCCAGCAACCTTCAGAGTTTGAACTTATGCTAGGTCAGTTGTCACGGCAAACCTAGCTGAACTGGAAACTGAAGTTTCTTAACTGAAAAGGCATGTTTGAATAGATGTGTAGAATCAAATAAGATACTTGCGTTGAAGTTATGAGATGCCATCCCTGTAACCACCAGTTCTTAAAAGCACGACTATGGCTACCGATTAGATACAACATGTGGCTCCAAGGAGTCATGAAACTCAATTTGGAACTCTCCTTTGGTCTCTGCTGATAACAAGATCAACTGGCATGTAGAGGCAAACATCTCCAGGTAGCTGATGCAACAGCTGTGGTTTGTAAGAGGAACAGCAGTACCCTACTGGTCCTATTCACATAGCTTCTTGTAGGTCTTGTAGTGCTGGCAAGTTATGAAATTCCTTGAAAATTAACTCTACCTCGCTCAACACTGTTATGCCAATGGGTTTTAATGTTTAAATTACCACATTGCCTTTGGACCATGCCTTCGCCAATCTGGGAGCATCTTTGCTCAACCTGGTCTCTGAGGAGCTGTTCTTGCTCTTTGGTCCTGAAAGTGCGATGACCGTCGATCGACTGCCTTGCCTGCCTCTAAACAGAAAACCACTCTCCCTAACTCTAAGGTCAAGCTGGTGTTTCCGCTTCTGAGGTATATCCTCCCTAAACTCAATAAATTAAATAAAAAAAAAGGATGGTACAGGAAGTAATCAAGAGTAAGTATCTACACACCGAACTCAGGTCAGCTTGAGTGAGAAATTAAGCCAAATACTATAGTAGATACAAGGCCAAGAGTAGGGAATGGAAAGGGAGAAGTTTAAGTAAGCTTCTGTATAAAAATAAAAATTCAGAATCCAAGTATAGGTGATTTTATTAAAACAGTACCATTCTCTTTGATAAGGAAAATACTTTACAGCTACTCTTTATCTCTTGATTACATCACTGGTCATCTTTGTTTATTAACTCAGTTGCTTCTCACCTTGTACATAAAGGATCTAAATGTATCAAGTGTTTAGCAAGAGGAAAATGAAAGACATGACAGAATATACATATTTATATAAAAAGGGTTATCATTGTGTAATGCATGTACAATATGTATAAAAAGCTCACATAGAAAAAGTGCTTACAAAATGTACAGGGTTTATTAACTGATTATTTTACATGGTTTTTTGTTTAAAAAGGGTTGTCGATGCTGCCGTGATCAAATTCACTTTAATTTTCTACCGCTCCAAGTAAGCATTGCTTTGCTTTTCCATGAATCAGTCCCAGATCCTCACACGAAAGCTTCGAACTTCACTTGAACACCGACATCCTAGGAAATATGACTAGAGCTTCCAACACTCCTATCATTGTTCTTCTGGAGAAATGAACTTCTCCCTACATCCACTTTCTTCTTCAGAGCACCAGGGGAAATTATGTCTTTAAAAGATGAAAAGCCATAAAACAAGTGGGGGGCTGTCATTTTTTTGGAGTACTGACGGTCTAGAGGGGTGACAATTTCAAGAGACAAAAGAACAATACCAACTACAATTCATTCCAGTGAAGGTATTTAATGTAATGAGAATCTATAAGTTAAAAATCACAAACCCCACCAATGTTATCAGTACACCATTTTTTTCGTTTTTTTTTTCTGTCAGAGTCTGGACAATAAGGAGAAAAGCCTGTGAACAGCTATCAAAATTCTCATTGTTACCATTCCTCTTAGTGCAAAGTAAGATGAATGCACGCCTTTAGAGTTTGATTTAAATCCCACTGTATTAGCCACACCAAACAGATCTGCATCTCAGGGGATACAACCATTCTGCAGTCATCAAGAACAAACTATCACTTCCAGCAAGCGCTAAGCCTTAGGAACTTCAAAAACAGAGTTCTAGCACACAGAATCGTAACTGTTGACCTCACTGCTAGTAATACCATTACTTAGCTCCTCCTTGGGAACCTCAAACCCTCTGATCTTCATATAAATACCCCCTGAACTGCTTTTGGTGAGGGTAGACATCCTATCTTCTTCTTCATCCTTGACGACAACTCTGATAATGTAGACCTCGTTCACTTTGTCCTTGTCCAGGGCATTGTCGTTAGAATGGGAAAGGTTTTCCTTCAGGCTGTCAAAATTGTGCTGGATGAGGTTCGTCTCAGTACTCACGATGCTGATTTTCGAACCACTTTTCTCACTCGGAGACCTAGTTCTACCCTTGCTTTCTTTCGTGATGTAGTTATCCTGGTCAACTTTGGTTGTTTTGTGCACGACGTTGATCTTTGCAATACCGTTAACACTGGAGGACCTGCTTTCAGATAAGATTTCTTTAGTCATGAAATTGTCTCTGTCTAAGCTACTTCCTCTGTTCAAAATACTTAGTCTGGATCTAATGCTCTCCGTGGAAGATTTACTCTTACACAAAAGTCGCTTTTTGATAGAATCATTGTCCTTTGAGCTGCATCTACTAATATTACTTGAAACTTCGTCTCTCTCATTGAAAAGACTCAAATTTGGTAAGCTTATGGGTCCTCTGTCACTCATACATGGACTCCTTAGTCCATAATCACATATTTCTGCATAAGGGTTTTCACCCTCATCACTACTTTCAGGAATGGGACTAATGTCGTCTATTACACGTGAATAGTCCATGTTTTCTACTGACCTATTAGAAATAAGGCTACCCTCACTTTCCCCCTTTTTCTCTTGGTGTTTGGAGCTCTTTCCATTTTGGAGAACGTAAGTGTTCTGTTTGGACACTTTCCTGCCGTCAGAGTTCTTCTTGGCAAGGATCTGGTCCTTCAGAGGGAAACCACTGAAGCTTCCACTTCTGTCATGATACTTGAATTTCGTCTTCTCGGTTTGTTTATCCCGGCTTCTGAACTCCCTGAATTTGTGGTCCCTCGTCTTGTCCTTACTCTTATCTTTGAAGACAGGTGGTGGCTTGCCATCCTGAGACTTCTCTCGCTCACGGTTCTTCTTCTTGTCAGGATCAGCCAAGAATGAGAGGCTCAGAGGACGGACATTGGCCAGGGGCTCTACAAATTTGTCGCTCAATGAACGGGTCAATGACCTTGACCTCTTTTCAGTCACATGATGCGTTACCTGTAACGATGAGAATTGAATTACACATCTATCTGACTTCTCGAAATATTAACTAGTGCAGTGCAAATGACAAAGTCAAAGTGCAATGATAATTTAACTGTTATCCATAGTTCTAGCATGCAAATGTTATGTGCATGATTACCAACTTACATCCAAAATCGTGCACAGAGATGTTGCATGCACTAGTTGACCCAGTCAATGCCCACCTTTATCTGTCTCCGCCAGGCATCTGCTTCGTCCTCACAGTATGAAACGGTCTTCAGGAAGATGGGTGTCTTGGGGAACATTGGATCTTTTACAGGTTTCAGGACAAAGTTGGAAGATACGTCTATCTCGAACAATGTTGCGTCAGCCTCGTTGGTCATCGTGCAGGCCAAAATCACAGCTTCTTTCTGCTGCTTTTCTAAGCGCAGCAGGCCTGCAAGTAAATCAGAGATGAGTTTGGCAAATCAGTCTTAGATTTTGGTACTTTTTTTTCATCAAAATACGTGCAATTCTCAGAAACCCTTCACTGCAAGCGTCTTTCAAAATAACGTGACATCCACTTACCAGTGAAACTGCAAGGCACCCTGGGCATGTACCCACAGACAAGCCTAACTGTGATGGGTAACTTGTGGTTCTTGAGGATATGCGCCATCAGGTACACGTGGTTTGAGTTCTTGCTGTTCTTGTGAGCCGTTGTATAGAAACGACCTGAGGCCGAGAACGGCAAGAACACCACCTAGTAGAGGAGAAGAGAAATGAAAACTGTGACATGAACTGACTTATGGCCACATTAAGGTCGCTCTCACAATACTCAGCAAAGCAAAATACCTCGACAGCAATTACTAGACATAACAAAATTCATAAATGTGTCACCTTAGACATCAGGAACCTAATTTGTAAATGAAAAGAACTACAGTCAGTGAACACTATAGACAAAGGGCAAAAGATTTTTCTATTTACAAAAACTGCTAAAGATTACTCTGTCCGCCCAGTAGATTAACCCACCTCATTTCTGTAGTTGAGACACTGAGCATATTTGTCACAGTTAAAGACAGAGGAGGCGTCTTGAGGCCTTCTGCTGTTAGATCTTTGTACATTTAGGTCTTCGTAGACTCCCATAAACTTTAGGACATGGCCACTCTGCACAATTGTCTTTTGGTAGTGGATACGCCCATCACCTGGGGATAAAGTGAATAAAATAAGAAATTCACATTTAATGTCGAATGTCATTATTTCCACTTGCATTTAATTGTTATTGAACAGTTTACATAAGGTTCTACAACTTCACAGAGGATAAAAAAAATTAAACCTAGGCACAATGATGTATTCTACCACTGGAAATTTGCACAGTGAAACGAAATAACCAACAAACATTAGATTTTTATACTATCTGTAATCAGTAAGAAGAAAACAATGTACTTTACAGATTTCGTAAGATTCAGGAAGTCCTATGAAAAATTTAGATATTTTGTTGGAATGGAACTTGAATTTCCTACCAAGAAAATTTGGTTTAATAATAAAAAGGTGGTTATTCTTTCATAAGAGAATCTGATTCCAGTAAACCACACTGTTTAGCAAACCTTCAAGCATAAAACAAATCAGCCATCCTCTTCCAAGAGACTTCAAAAAATATAAATTATAGTCCACAGAATGTGGATCTTTTAAGGGCGTGAAACACTTACCATCTTCTGTATTGGTGTAAGCAGGAACATCATACCGCGTCAGGAAAAAGGTCACCTGGCTATTAGCTACCTGTTCCACAGTAGAGTAAAATGAAGCCATCTGCCCATCGTTTCCAACAATGGAAAACCAACCTGTAAAGTAAAAGAAGCAGACAATTATGAATAAACAGTAATGTAACAATCTGAAAGGATGAGAAACAATACTAATGACGGGACTTATTCAGTAAAATGTATACCTACTGAAAAGGGGGAGACTTCAAAGAAAAATTGATATGAGAGTAAAAGCTGGATCATCTGTCCAGTAAGTGCTGAATCAAGGGTGAAGGCAATCATCTCATGTCAATGATTTCATTTTCGAATCTTCCTAGGCTTTAGTACACCAAATGTATTATGCCTGTCAATAAATCCACTTATTCTTTGCATTCAAATTCATCAGTTACATGATGCCACAGATCAAAAGAATTTAATTATTTAAACATGCTCTGCTTCCTTTATCGTCATTCCTTGTTCCACAAGTTCTGCAAAACTTCAGCAGCCTTTTTTCTGAGACTTTGTGAGATATTACTCCAAATACTTTTCTATCGTCTATAGCATTTATTCCCAAAACCCTAAGCAGATCAACCACACATATTTCTGAGGATCCATTGATCAAGCTAAAATGCATCGTCCCATTATAGCGCCTTATCCTTCTTTTTTTTTTTAATAAAGACTCCAAATTCTCTCTGGCTTTAATCGTGCTTTTACTACCGCAAGAAGCACTGGACAATCTCCAAACACCAGCCATTTCCTCCAATCTTATCTCACAGACTTGGAACTGCACTTAGTTTTTTATGCTTGATTTCTGTTACCAACCCTTTGTTACATAATTCAAAGAGCCTGGGAGGCATATCACGCCCTCACCTTAAATCTGTTTAATACTAAGAAGTAAGAAGTAACTTTATTATCAACATAATCCAAATGGTTACTTCTCTGCCTATCTATCTGTCTAATTAAGACGTTTACTGCATGATAAATAACGAAACTCACACAACGAAAGGAACAAAACATTACACATGGAACCATTACCATTGAAAGGAAAAGTAATGCTAATGATCCAGTCGTAAATGATCACAGTGTGCCCCATTGCAAAAGCCTTCGTGATATTACCTTAAAAAATATGCAAAACGATAAATGAAAAAAATCCTTTTGCCTGTCCAGATGGAACATTAATTTCAGCTCTTTATCCACATCCACCCTTTCACCCACCCACACACAGACACACATACATACATATATATATATATATATATATATATATATATATATATATATATATATATATACACACATACATACATACACGCACACTCTTAGTAAAATTAGACTTCTATTTTCTTGTTCATTGGAGATATTTTACTAAAAAAAAGAATACGTGCGGCAACAACAATGTTTTAAGTCAAATCTACAATGGCATAAAATACAAGATATTAAAATAAGCGCTAAAAATCTATGTAAAAAATTTCATAAGTATTAATGAACGTTACGAACTCTAAATTGAAGGAAATTATGATAACTTCAGACTCAACCATATTGAAGTGTAAAGACAATTCATGTAAAGACAATTCATCATCTCAAAAATTAGCGCAAGCTCAAGTACATATAAAATCAACATTTCGTATTATACATCGTAACTTTTAATCCCCTTATTCGTGATTTGCTATCTATGATATTTGATGGGTAATATACTTTTATCTTTAACAATCAAGTGAATCAATAACTATTAATCAACCAATTTTCATTTATTTGCTGCTACCCTGTTTATTGAAGAGCTTTTTTTAAAGCTCTTCAATAAATACTGGGCTGCATTATAAATAGGTAAAGTTGATATTGCAATGCAAGTCATCAGAAGAGCATATTAACTATTTATGATATAAAGTAGCCAACGAAATTAGAGAAATCAAACAGTAAATGGGCATGGTTCTTATAAGAATAAAGGTTAACGACAGACAGATTGAGTTTTTATTGTAAACATATGCGTAGATTTAACCGAACTGAGAGAATTCTTGCCGAATAGTTTCAGGACGAATTTTTTGGATTCTAGCCACGTGATGTATTTGGAATCAAAATCGGCAATACGAATTTACAGAACGCAAATGAAAGTGGAAGCTTTTAAAGAAAATCTATGAAAAAGACATTAACAATGGAACGTAAATATTACTGGGAAAGACAGGATAAGAGACCTGGAAACCCAAACTAAATATAAAATAGAAAAGACAAAATCTTAGCATTCATTGCAAGGGAGAGTAATAAAGACTGAGTCAAATACACTTAAATGATTTGTTATCATTCTTTTGACCAATTGTTCAGCCATTTAGCAACAGAGATTGATAAAAAAAAGTACGTGTTGAATGATACTAGTTGCATATATTTCAGCAGGAGAAAAAATCATGATTTAATGATAAAAATTGATGTGGGGCAAAGATTTATTTTGCTTTAATTCCCATTCCCAAACTATTCTTATTCCCGGGTGATAAAAGACGCCATGAAC
Source organism: Macrobrachium rosenbergii (assembly GCA_039081455.1). NCBI lineage: Eukaryota > Metazoa > Arthropoda > Malacostraca > Decapoda > Palaemonidae > Macrobrachium > Macrobrachium rosenbergii. The sequence goes on along the minus strand of JANJGK010000018.1, from coordinate 42,304,916 downwards.
TCTTATTCTTGCAAACTAGGGTAAGTCAATATCATTTCTTCATGATAATAAGGATAGGTAAAACTAGATTTAATGTAATTATTGGAAATTTACATGAAACCTTATCATGAAAATGAAACAGAAAGTCTTGAGAGATATGCAGGATTAATTTGAATATTAATGGACTTTAGCACAGCCATACGAAGAATTCGTCAAGAACGAACCTGCTCGTATATTTACAGCTTAAATGACAATGGGTATAGCACATGGCTCACAACCAATTGCATTTTCTGCCATCATAGTTTGAAAGTTTCTCTTTCTTTCCAAATTACGATCATCGATGCAAGAGACCGCCTCAGATGAAACGAAAGAAACACCTCTTCATCATCATCATCTGTGATCGAAACCATGAAACTGGTGAGGTAAGAGACGGGAAAAAGAGACAGAGAGGTAAACGGGAGGGGAAACGAGGAGAACCATTGACAGGCCCTGTTCGTCATGGCAGCACATTTCGGTTAACCGCCGACGCAAGATTGCTGACGCAACGCATGGCATCATCACCTGCCATGCGCGAACACTTGTCATCACGCGTATTGCTCGGATTTTAACTGCCCGTGCATGACGGTTCGTTCGGTTTTGTTTTCATTTAAATATTTTCGTCGGAAGCATTATATCCCCCAAAGACAACGTCAAACCTCTACATTTTGTAATAAGCCACAGGAGGGATATCATTCACCTAAATTTAATGTTTAATGTATTTGCATTCTAAATGCAATACCTGTGCTGCAAAACTGTTCAGTTTAAATCTTACATACAAAACAAGCTGAAAAAATTTGTAAACTTAAAAAAAGGATATAGAAAATTAACAAAAGAAATAAAAAAGATAGTTACAAACAAGCAATCCATACCTGAGTAAGAATCTGGGATAACAATGGTGGGTCCCACAGGAGTAAGGCTTCCGTCTCTGCCAGGCTTCAGAGATACACCACGAACCTGAAAGAATGTCACAGTGATAACAATGGTAATGCTATAGAGGAGGTGGACAGGAGAAGGGTAAACCACCCGAATTAAGGATAAAGACTTATATGGTACAGATTATAAATTATTTATTTTTAGGTGAAGATTTAGAAATAAATATTTTAAGCCGTGACTTGTGTATTCATAACCACTGTCAAAAGATAGTGCTTTATACCTAATGCAATCACGTATAAAATATCAATCGAAACATAAACGTGTATTTTGTACTAGCATACAAAATACGTACACTACAGTATTACAGTACATATTGGCACGAGTTCGTGTCTTGATACAAAAAAAAAGCCATATATTAAAATAAATGATTAAGGCCACAACAATACTTAAATTAATTCTCACACAGCAAAAAGCTGCCTTCTCACTGGAATGTCTAGATCACGGAATAAGCAAAACGATAAGCAAGTCATCATCAGTTCGTAAACACAGCTGGTTTCCAGCCGTCAGTTCGTGGCAAATATTTGCTTTCCCTCTTATTCATAAATGAATTTATTGCCTCGCTTTCCTTTCGTGTCTTATCTGCTCCATTTACATATGTTTTCTGAGAATACAGAGCCAACTTGTAGCAATCAGACCGACGTATTTAATATTCGATGCAAATTAATGGTTATGGTTATATGACTCCGATTTGATATATGAAAAAAACTTGACCTTTTCGCTCTTTCGATAAATGTGGACATTGAATCGATTTTAACCGAACTTGAGGAACAGTGTCAAGGTTCGACTTCCGTAGTCATGTTTAAAAAAAAAAGAGGCTGCAAAAAATTATGACAGTTTATAATTCTGTCCACAATAAGCTTCATGACAACGTGATGAATGTCGCATGTACGCACACACACACACCTATATATAATATATATATATATATATATATATATATATATATATATATATATATATATATATATATATATATATATATATATATATATATATATATATATATATATATATGTATATATATACATATATATATATTATATTATATATATATTATATTATATATATATATATATATATATATATATATATATATATATATATATATATATATATATATATATATATATATATATATATATATATATATATATATACATACATATATAGTGTATGTGTCTGTGTCCGTTTGTGTGTAGGTAAATTTCAGTCCACACGCACCAGTGGATAAATGTGTACAATATCAACTGTTTGTCTGGTGCTGCCTGTATTCTAGAATAAATATTTAATCATCCTTTTAAAGTAACATTCAAAATACCTGACACCTTTTTTCGAAGTCATAGTTATCCCATAGGGTTTCATTACACTCCAATTCGCGGTTTTTTTTTTTTTATTTGGACTTCATTAAAGTGTTGCCATTATCAATAAATATTGTTTCGACCTTATGACTGCTCTTAACTTCAACTTAATACTAAAGTGCAGCTAAAAACTAAAGTACTGATTTGTGTATTACCTAAAATCATCTATTTGTTACATCAAAATATTCTTAAAGTTAGGGATTTAAAATTCCCGAAGACTAATTATGTAAATGAAAGAACTATATATGCCTATAGGGTTTGGTTACAATGGCTGATAAAGTACTAATTTATATTTCTTGAGATATATATAAAATATTTATATGATTAAGTGTGTAGGACACATCTCGCATAAACACCTGTGCAGCTACACGTATGATAGGGCGGCTGGGATTTGAAAAGATATGTGTTGTTCCCGTAGGCTTTATCGGTCAGATTGCTCTTTTGAACACTGGTACTCGAGCCTAGACAGGTGCAAAGTTGGTTGACCCTTTAAAATGAGGATTTTTACAAAGGATTCACATTTTGACAGATAATGATGATACTTATATAATGACGTTTTAATATTAATAAAGTTGGAAGCTTGTTATGTCTCATATTGGAATTCTTAGAATATTTCCGATCTGATACAGTATTTCTTTCTTTTGAGCTAAGAATCCTGTCAACATTATTGTTCATCAATCTTTAAACCAACATAGAGGACTTATGTACTTATGTCTTCGTATTCTTACTAGGTGGATTATTGCCTGTTGTCAAAAACAGCATCTTGAAATAAATTTCGATTAGTAAATTTTATACTTGGGTATGAGGTTAAGTGTTAATGAGCACGTGCTTAGAAGAGAGACAATTTGTGCAACAACTGAAGCAGCCATAAATATAAAATCACTGGAGAATCATTACTCGTTTAAATCTGTGAATATTTCCAAGGTACAGGCTGTTTTGGCAACACAGATTGTTTTCCGAATAAGATTTATGTTTTTATTTTTATTTTTTTGTTCATTTACATAAAAATCTATAACTTTATTGTCACCACGTCATCTAATTCATGATAATTTATTGAAAATTACTTAATGTAATTCATTAAATAAATGACGTTAGTGCTAATATTCATAAAAAAGCTGTTCATGAGAATATCTAAAATAAATCCAAAGATAATGCTACACGTACCTTGATGGAATTATAAGTATTGTAGAGGAGAAGTGGGCGCGAGAGGTCTAGGCCCGGGGGTGCCGTGGGCGTGAGAAGATGAGCCGCTGTGGGCAGCTTGTACTTTTTCAGGAGATTTTTCGGCGTGAGAACCATGTTCAGAGGGACTAGATTAGGCCCATTGGGTGGGGGCAGGGCAGGGGGGATGCCCCTGCTCCCGGAGGATATGGACGAATGTGCGCTGGACGACATCTTAATAGCTCTTGATGAGGCTGAGAAAGGGGCGTCTCACTGGGTTCTTGTCTCGCTATTTTTCCTCGCTGGCTTCGATGTCTTGGTGGGATCAGGTGAGGCTAGCAAGCACATCTTCCCGGCATTTCAGAGGCAGAGTGAATAACAGGTTTCTCTCGGATTTGTTACCTTTCCTGAACTTTCAAAAGAATTAGTTATCAATGTGGTTTATATAGATTTTCTTTTTATCTATTACTTCAAGTTATTTTCATAAACTTTACGATTCAGTTCACTTTATAAATGCCACTATGATTTTCAGCCTAGGCCTTTTTTTGCAGAAAAAATTAATAAATAAAATCAGTCTCACAAGTATTCAGAAGCTATTTAGACAATCAAAATTCACCTTTTTTTTTCTCTCTCTCTCTCTCTCTCTTTGCTATCAAGCACTTAACAACGTCCTGACCGACCTCAAGAACAGGTCATGGCTGACGTGGGCGCGAAGGAGTGTGGGCGGAGGTGGGCGTGTTGCCAACTCCGAGAGATAAAGCGTGACTTCTGAAGTTAGATCCTGGCACTCCGGGTTAATATGCTTGCATGGAATTGGGATTCTCTCGCCTGCTTTATATTTTCGTTGTTTTTCAATCCTTGGAAACCCACTTGGTTATTCCTCACAATTAGAATAAATTATTTTTTTCTGTCAATTTTCTTCACTTTTTTGTTTCTGTCACTTTGGCGTTTTTCAAGGTCGGGGCTTTCAATCGCCACTTTTTTTTTAACTGAAGAAACTTTTAGCACAAAGTTTCAGTTTACTTTGAAATCTGATCTTATCTTGGAAGTTGAAATCTTTAGGTGGGAGTTTTCTGTTTAGATTTTTTGACACACTCACGATAGTGCACTTTAAGACGCGAAACTGATCACAATAATTTTCGGTATGAATTATCAAGTAATTCTAATCATTTCCATAAATAATAACGTAACCAACAAACAATATCGCAATCCTCCACCGTCGAGTCAGGCCACCATAAATAATTCTTTTTCGACGAAATAAAATCCCTTAAAGGTTCGAAAATGCAAAACCTTTGTTCCTCGGAGTCTTCTCCAGTTAACCTTTGTCCGAAACGGTTAGTCGCCCTGGCGTTGACCGCCGACTCTGGTGATCTTTGACCTTGGCTTTACCAGGCGAGAAGAGTCAGGACGGCGTTGGGCGATGTGAAGCTGCAACAGACGCAGCATCCACGCAACCTTTCCTCGACGACCGTCCGGCGGCAACTGAGATCTGTCTGAGTGAGCTCAGCTGAGAAGTGAGTGACTGGTTTCTGGGAGAATACCACCACTACCACCACCAACTCTTGCCGCCGCTGCTACTACTTCTACCAGCGGTCCTCCACTATTCTAGGGGGGGTTGCTGGCAGCCGTCCACCGGATCTGGAATTCTGTGGAAGAAGAAGAAGATAGTGTGAGGGGGATTTTTTCTTCTTTTTGGACAGGTTGACCAATACGTTTGGTCGTGCAGTATTTCCCGTGGTGGCGGTAAAAGACTGGCATGCAAGACCCCAAGGGTTCCAAGGCGAGGTGAGCGCGAATGTCAGACAGACTTTACAATACTCCCTGTTCTTTATGCCAGCGTGGAAAATAGGAAAGCAACTGATGAAGGAAAACTGCAAGGTGTTAGGAATAATGAAAAACGCGCCGATTTCAGTTATGCTAGCTTTGCTTAATAAAGTCATTTAAACAATGATTCAGTCTCAATCAGAGGGCAAGAATAATTTTGAGAAATTAACTTCCAAGACTAGCACTAGAACATAAGTTTCTGCACAGAAAACGAAAATAAAAGACAGAGACAGAGACTCCTCCCAGTGACCACCTGGACAACTTGACAATGGCATTTTTGTGCCCTTGCAACAAAGAGCCCCCCAAAAAAGAAGGCGAGGGGGATAAACGCGAAACAAGCGAGCAACCTAAGACCACACTAATGATACCTTGTTACCGCGCAAAAATTCTCTCATTAACGTAGATTTGAGTCGAGAGCCGACAGAAACAACCATTCCTGAAATAATTCAGAAGTCACCCTATGCAAATTCGCTCCTGGCAAAACTCTCAGCAGACAGCAGGCAGCAGCAGAAGCAGAAGCAGCAGCAGCAGCAAATGCTCGTCAGTGGGGCGACCAGGCGCAGATGTGTCCGTGCTGTCCCCAGACCTCAAGGACGACCGGTGAATCTCGGAATGTTCAGTAATGGGAAAGTCAGGATAAACAGGAAACTAAGATGGGTAGGTAATTGTTACGGAGAGGAAATTAAAACCTTAATGGGAGGCTTAGTTTGAAACCCGAAAGGTTTTATTTTCGCAGGGGTAATAATAAACTCCTCTGAAAAATTAACGCTAATAAATCTATGATATATATATATATATATATATATATATATATATATATATATATATATATATATATATATATATATATATATATATATGATGGTACACGGGAGATCGAAGATCGATCCCATAAGCGGGAGGAAAAACTTAAGTCTCGTTTCCTGTAAAATCCGTTGTGTTTCTTTTAACCTAAACAGTTAATTAAATAAATTGTATCTAGTCCACTATGATGTCACAGCCAGGGGGGAGAAGGGTATGGTCTAGCAACCTCACCTCAAAATACTTGGTGATTATTGGAGGGTTTACATACTCTTTGGCTATTAATTAATATAAAAACTATATACACATATATAAATATATGTGTTTATTAATCTATATATTTATTTATTCAATTATATATATATATATATATATATATATATATATATATATATATATATATATATATATATATATATATATATATATATATATATATATAGAGAGAGAGAGAGAGAGAGAGAGAGAGAGAGAGAGAGAGAGAGAGAGAGAGAGAGAGAGAGAGAGAGAGAGAGTGAGAGAGAGAGAATATATATATGTGCATATGCACTTATAAGTCACCACGAGAAACCATTCTCTGAAGTACACCATATATCTTCCGCTGATTTGACATTATGCAAATAATGGTATTACACAATAAATTCGGATTTGTGTGAGAAATCGCTTCATCTTCCCTACTTCGTTATGTGGTTGACACCGACCATTGTGTGGATGAAAATGTCACCAGGGAAAAATCACCACTCGAATTACCTTCGCTGCAGAATGATAGAATCGACACTGTTATTGTATACGATGAACATGAGGAGCAATATATTGCCGTGAAAGGTGGAAGAAGAAAGTGTCAGTCGTGAGAAAATTAAAACAAAAGTATCAGGAAGCAGGAATGTGGCGTTGATTCTCTCCCTCTCTTATATATATACATATGTATATATGTGTGTGTGCGTGTGTGTGCGTGCGTGCGTGCGTGTGTGTTTGTGTGCGTGTGTATGTGTGTGTGTGGGTTTGTGTACGCAAGTGTGCGCGCGCCTGTGTTTTCATAATTTTACTGAATATAGAAGAATTCACTTATATTTGCACATTATAAGTATGGGAGATTCTGATTCCTTGAATGCACGCAATGTCCTTTATAAGACCACACCCGTTCACTGATGCAAAAAAAGTTAAGTATATCTTAGTTTTACCAGACCACTGAGCTGATTAACAGCTCTCCTAGGGCTGGCCCGAAGGATTAGACTTATTTTACGTGGCTAAGAACCAATTGGTTACTTAGCAACGGGACCTACAGCTTATTGTGAAATCCGAACCACATTATAGCGAGAAATGAATTTCCATCACCAGAAATAAATTCCTCTAACTCTTCATCAACCGGCCGGGGAATTGAACTCCGGCCCATCGAGTGACAGTCCGCAGCTCTACCGACTTACCCAACGAGGAGCTTGTTCACTGATGCAAGTGGTTTGGTATACACATACTCGCATACATCAAATGGGTGTATGCGAGGATGTACATTTAATAATACACCAACTACTTACGTAAATCTGTATGTACGTGGTTGGTGAATCTTATGCCTTAACGACCATACATTAATCTTGCAGTAGTGTTAACAAAAGACCATACATACATGGCATTCATATTTCGTTACGGGTCTGTGAGATATCATCCCCCAACCAGCATCAACACATCTTGTGCAGATGGCGCTTTGTAGTCGATGATGCAATGTGCACTCAACCTTAGGATAGTTTTCTCAACGTTCATCAGGGCTGAAACTGTAGCGTTTCAACACGCAATTCATTCGTTCTACTTTTGTTTGCAAATTGTTACCTCGTTTTCAGGCGCATCAATGGAAGATGTGCTTTGTCATCTTGCAATGAATTCCTAAAGGTCTTTTGTTAACATAAACCGCAATGATTCAGATGTGGTGCTCAATTACCATTATTTCTGGTTAGCTTTATTCTTTCCGCTTTGTCGTATGCGAGTATACGCGCCATTACCCTCTTGCTACAAAGGCGATTACCTCAGAAATGTTTCATAAAATCTGTTACGGAACGAGCTCTCTATTGCTATTCATTAGTCACATGCACAATGATAAACCTCTAGGTTCATGAAATATATGAAAATCTTGCAGATTCACATAATGATAAGTTTAGGAGGAAATATAACATTGATTATTGTGATTGATATGTTCCGAAATTTTACTTAAATTTTTTTTTGTCAGTCTTAATCCTCGATTTTTTACATTACAAACTGAGTATTTTATATACTGTTTATATATATATATATATATATATATATATATATATATATATATATATATATATATATATATATATATATATATATATATAGAGAGAGAGAGAGAGAGAGAGAGAGAGAGAGAGAGAGAGAGAGAGAGATAGAAGGTAGGCAGACAGATATACATACATACACACATACACATATATGCATATATGTGTGTATGTAGATGTATACATATACATATACATATGTATATATATATATATATATATATATATATATATATATATATATATATATATATATATATATATATATACAGGCCAGGATCAGGATGTTTCCCAATGAATCCTCAGGCTCTAGAAGGAGCCCTAAAACTCTTCAGACACTCTCCGCCTAGCACAGTTCGCACTGAGTGGCTTCCTCGCCCACACTCGTATTTCAAGCTTGCAAACTTGAAATACGTTGGTCCCAGCTTCCTTCAGCTTCTGGGAATGACAATGTTTCTTATCACAAGGGTGAATGTCAGGTTTGGGTGGTTGAGAACTTTCAGTGGTATTCTCCTGCAACTTGTGTCTTCACATCACTTAAGATGAAGCAACTTCACATCCGTCCAGGATGTCCATACCTTTCCACTTTTTTAAGCTTTTCTGGTACATGCACAGTCTTTCTTTCAGTTTCATTACACTGATGCATACGTGGAATCTGAAGCTTTCCGACAACATTTCCAATAGCTTCAGTACTTCATTCCATTTCAATGATGAAGTCTTGAAGGGACAAAAACTACTATTCATGGTGTTCAATTTCTTCATTCCAAAACCAACGCTAATTTCGGGACATCCTTAGATTTACATTGCATACAAACCTCATTATGTAGGTGGACAGCCAAAAACTGAATGAAAAACAAGAAATCAAAGTGGAAACTTAACACAAATTTCACATTTCAGAAAAATGAAGATTAAATAGTCACAGGCCAGGATGCTCATGTCAACAGGCGGGAAGGCGGCTGAAGACTTGGGTCTCTCGGAAGTCTGAGAATCCAAGGAGAAGCATCCAGTCCTGCGCAGTGAGTTAATCTTCATTTCCATATAGGACGTTAAACTTTCGGATGAGGCATTTCTTTGGGCATGTAGTTCCTAGCTAAATGCTCTTCAGTACCTTGGCAACGACCATAACATCGACTAACTACCACATACTTAATCAACTGCTCAAGCCAACTAAGGGACAATGGACTTCTCATTAAACCGTTCCATGGTATGTCTCCTCCGCAGGACTGAACTAGAATCTACTGAAATGACTACGTGTAATCTCTATAAACAATTATTCACAATATCGACAATAAAAAATGGCTGGCAGCAGACCATAGAAAATTAAATTGTATTGTCTCATTTCATTTTCATTAGTTGTAGTACACGATATACAACAATGGAGACAAGAGATCAAGAGACCATTAATAAAGTGGGATCTAATGTCAAATCATCAACAAAAATACCATGCACAAAAAGTTACGTGTGAAAAAATTGCCGCTGTATGTTCAAAATATGAACTTGATTTTCAGTTAAACTTTATCGTTATGTTTCCAAAGTGTTTTTTTTATATATATATAGATTTCCGAGAGAGAAAAGTAATAAGAAACAGAGACACATCAAATATGCAAAGAGAATCTAAATGAGAAAGAAACTACAAACATAAAAAAGATGAGAAGAAAGACAGCAAAAAAGGAAATGATCGGCTCACGATTTACCTCCGAGTCCGTGGAAAGGAATTTACTCCACCGGAGTATTAAACCAGGGTCAGCTACCGCTTTCTTCATTCAGATAAACGGGATAAAACACTAAAGGAAATTCTCGCCACAGGTAGAGGAAGGAAAACCGGACTAGATATCTGGGCTCTTTATTCGAAGACACGAGACCACGTGAAGACCGACAGCAGGTAACAGACGAAAAGGTAACAGACCTAACACCCTGGATGGGTGAGGCGATGGACGCTAGATCAGCAGAATAGCAAAGGAAATAGAGTTACTCGTAGACAAAGAAAAGTATTTGTATTATCTTGTAGTGACTCACATATTGAAACAGGAAGGTTACAGCTGCCAATTGACTTTATTTGTGTGTGTGTATATATATATAAATATAAATAAATATATATATGTATATATATATACATATATAAATAAATAAATAAATATATATATATATATATATATATATATATATATATATATATATATATATATATATGAGTGAATCTAAAAAGGCACATATGCTCCTATACGATGTCATTTTAATGCATTCACTATGTTAATGCGTCACTCTGTGATTCTAGACACTGAAGCACATCCTTCAAAATCCCCAAAGGGAAAAGTGACACATGTGTATTAGAATCTCTTTGTTCAGCTTCTCTGCTATGCAGACTGGAAAATCTCTACAGTTATTGCATAAGTGACCCAGAAGGCTGCATTCCTTAGCCAGATAAAAGTGTCAGTGGCGACCAGTTGTCAGGTATGTGGCACGGGGCACCAGCCTTGGACGACCTCGACTTAATCAGGACGACCCTGATTAGTTATCAGTTATTTTTTATGCGTTACTGTTACAGTATCAGAAACAGTAAAGTTAAAAACTCTCAGTTACTTAGCAAGTACTATAAAACTACTTGAAGCGATTTTCAAAAGTAACATTCGTCGAGAAAAAGAGAAAATGAATGTAAAATGAATGTTTTATGGTATCCTGGTCCGGTTACTTTTTCTCAGTTACTTGGCCAGCCAAGTGGCCTCACCACTCGATATCCACTCTGGTCAGCATCTTAAAAAAAAACGAAGTATATGTAATTGGAGATGGAAGCTATAATTATAAACCTCGATATTGCGCAGAGAATAAACAAAGAAATGTTCCGTGACGGATACATCACAATCAAATATTTCACAGTAAAAGAAGTAGCTCCAGTGAGTGTAACATTTTACTCCCTTAATAACGGCCAGCGGCGAACTTTCAACATCCGAAACTGCATTTCACACTTCTTGTTGCAGTCCTGCAACTCATTGACTACAATCGAATTGTGAGAAAAAATGAGGCAACGAAGAAAAGAAGGAACTTTTTTATTTTTACTTTTGCCCTTTATAAGATGACGTGTGGTTTCTACTTTTCATCTTATGAAATAGCTAAGTACTTTGAAACAAAACACATGAGATTATTAGTAATTTGTTGCCAATAATAGAACGAAACACCTTCGGGATCGTTACGCCTTCAGCTTTTATACTTAACTCAGAGGAAAAATATCAAGTCCCATCATCCACCATCAAGTTGAAGCAAACCACAGCTAGTTGTGGATTAAACGAGTAACACATTATTCACATTTCACACGCCAAGATCATTTGTTAAGTGTCTACTTATGCGATAGTGACGCAAGGAACCTGTTTAATTTTTCTATGAAGCCAGACAGTAGTTTAATTGATGTGAACGGTGACCATTTTAAAGCACTGACGTGAGATGAAGTAAAAACGTTTTTTGCCGAAAAACCCGTGTAAAAGTTTACATTATTGGGTTTCAGTTTTCTCACATTACTAATCTCAGTTCAGAGGCTCAAACTGTAAGAACAATGAGATAGATATAAAGTAATAGTTACACATTTAATGTTCACTTGGCCTTCAAATTCAAGAAAGACGACTAGTAAACTAACCTTTGTCTTGCCTAACACAACAGGAGAGTTGCAGATGACGTAGACTAAACCCAGGTAGAGCCCCGCTTTCGATCACCACCCAACAACACCCCACTGGCGAGTTTTAGCCATTGCCTCATCCAGCGCAACGTTGCCTTAGCATTCTGCGTCACTCCTCCGTTCCCCATTAGGCCGGTGACGCAACGCATGCGTAGCGGAACTCCCGGTCGGTGGGAGAAACGGATTTTCCGGCTCGGGCCCTGCTGTGTCCCAGTCTCAATAGACGTCCTTGGCAAGGACGCGCTTAAAAGATCTTCCAAAGTAAGACTATTCTGGATGCTTATTGTTTTGGGGGAAGTTCTGGGAAATACGGCTGAGAAGGGTCGTCTTTTCTTCCTTTAATTTGACCCCAAGGATTTTTCTCGTAAAGAAAAAAAAAAGTGGTTTATTCGTACTTCATGGTCTTGATTTGACGGTAAATTGATATGGCAATGATGCTCCTAGGGACCAGGATATCGAGCATTACTTCAAATATTCCAAATCATGGGGTCCTTCAGGATGGAAAGTTGTTTCCTCTAGCATTCTTTCAGGTTTTTATCATGAGGGCCAAACAGCGAATCATTACATTATTCACTTCATTATAGAGGAAAAGAGTAGTCACATCCTTCACTTCCTTCCGAAAGAAAAAGCGTTGACCCAGAAATAATTCAAAAGGGACCTTTGGGAAGTGTTCATTATATTTTCCAACAATTTACGATTCACAGGAATAAAAAAAAATGGCTCTAGGGAAGGTCGAAGGCTTGAACGTAAGAAAACTTTTGAAAATTCGGGTAAATAATTAAACGCCCACGTGCATATCATTGCCTTATATCAACAGAAATAATCTACTGTATTCTGACTTAGAATGTATTTCTGCTTTCTACCAAGGTTATGCACAATCATTTTCACTTGAAAACATAAATTCTTTGGCAACATAATAATCCACTTCATAGATATGGGCGTGGTACCAGTAAGTGCTCACACGCAGGCACCTGCAAGTAAATCCACTCAATGGAATTCCATTTCTCCGAAAAAAAAAACCTTTCGGTCTTTCTTCCGTCAAATCCAACTGTATCGAGATCGAACAGACCACAAGGACTGAATGAATCGTTTCCGGAGATTGCGCAACGTACATACTGAAGATCACTGAAATGAAGAGAGAGAGAGAGAGAGAGAGAGAGAGAGAGAGAGAGAGAGAGAGAGAGCCGAGGGAAGAGATGGGGGGAGAGAGAGAAGGAATTTCCTTCTTATATCAACAAGTATGACCACTTAAACATATTCTCTAACTGACTAAAAGCTGTTAAAAAAGCGAACAATCAGGCAGCCAGCGCGAGTGAAGGTCCTCTTTGTGTTTACTGGAATTGCGGTTACTTTTTGCGCATGCGTCATCTTAACCGAGTGGTTTCTCCTGGGCTAATTAGCAGTTCATAGGTTGAACGAAAGGGAAAAAATTACTTTGTTGTACGTGAAATGATGGCAGAATCTGTTGAAGGTTTGCGTGTAGGAACAGATTGATAATGGTGATGACTGGGTCGGAATGGTTAAAGTTGCCTTATTTCTTCGAAAAATCTATGATTTCCACATTTAATTTGCCCTCTCTGTTTTGCAAAAGGAGGAACAGGCACTCATTATCTTATCTTTAAAAACAAAAGCGAAAGCCGTTACATTCCTTCCAGTAACGAATGTCACACGGTCAAATTTGTTAAGTATTGCGACAGCAAAGTCAAACAAAGAAACAAGAAATGAAATTCATCGCATATGAATAAAGAGAAAGAAGACATAAATCTAGCATATAAAAGAAAACTATTCACAAAATATGCGGGCTCTGGACAGTTACAGTAACAACCAAAGACTATGAGTACGTGAGTAATGAACTATGAACACCATTATTAAGGCAAATATATAAACTAAGAATATCATTATGTCATTGCAATTGATAAGCAAAGACTTAACCACAGGGACTTTGCCTCAACGCACCGCTGCAAGACAAAATGTAATCAAGGGACATTGCGTCACTCGAAAGTCAGAAAAATCTGTGATATTTCGAATTTATAGCAATCTGGAGTCACGGTTAACTTCCCCCAGCCACGGCAATTTCCATCTTGTGCAACTTTTGTCAGGAATTAATGGCTACTCAGTAACACCTGATGCAGCAAAATCTCACGACCACTGATGCATTACCCAAGAGGCAAAACAAAAATACAAGTGCATCTATTTATATCTATCTATTAACGCACACACAAACAAATTATATATATACATATATATGTATATATATATACATATATATACATATATATATATATATATATATATATATATATATATATATATATATATATATATATATATATATTACTGACAGGACCTCATTGAAACTGGATGGTATCTAGCCGAGATATTTATTCGACGGATACTTGACAATGAGGATTGTTAGTCCTGGAAAGCTTGTAACTTTTATTGAATAAATACCTCCGCTAGATACCATCCAGTTTCAATGAGGTCCTGTCAGTAATTGCATTAAGGCACAGATAATTGTGTAAGTGATAAAGTTTATATATATATATATATATATATATATATATATATATATATATATATATATATATATATATATATATATACTCGTATATGTGTGTGTGTTTGTGTGTGTGTGTGTTGTGTATGAAACTATAAATAACAAGTTCATCATTCATTTATACAATTATTATCTTACTTTCCTGAGAAAAATTTGCTATACTCTACTCGTTTTCAACAATTTATATATGGATAAAATCATTATTCTGCGAAACCGATCATAGACAAAACCACTGACTATGAAGATACCCCCAGTACTATTTTTCACAAAACTTTTTGCATTCTTAGGATGAAAGTGACACCAGTATACACCGCCTTTCTATTTCGAAACATTCTACTTCAGGATAAACTAAAATGTTAATCACGTTTCCATCAGAATTAACTACAATTTCATTGGCTATGACACAGTCTATTATTTATAAGAATGAATATTTAACAAAGGGCTATAATATGTTTAAAAATTCCTTCACTTTGTCTGAGAAGCCTTTAATCTGATGCGGAAATAACTTAAGAATTTACAATATATTTCTACAGAATCTTCCACATCCCAATATTAATTAATAAAACTTAACAACCTTCAATGAAAGTGTGATACTGAGGACAATTTCAGTGTAACACTCAAGTTAACAGTTATTGATGCCATTAGATATTTTATGTGACATCAAAATGTCCCACTGTCTACGTACAGAAACGCGAAGTTGAAGTGTCAAAATCTACCAGGTCAAGGGAATCTGGAGAATTGTATTTTCTCTCGATACCAAGAAGTCTCCCAGAGCGATTTCAACACAGACACAAATAGTAATCCCGCATGGACTAAATGGCATCAAGGACCATTTCACTGTAACACGCAAGTTAACAGTTATTCATTTCATTAGATATTTCATGTGACATCAAAATGTCCCACTATCTACGTACTATGTCCTTTACAGTAGCGCGTGGTAAGTGTCAAAATCTACCCGTTCAGGGGAATCTGTAGAATTGTATTTTCTCTCGATACTAAGAAGTCTCCCCGAGAGCTTTCAACACGGACACTAATAGTAATCCTACATGAACTAAATGACATCAAGGACCATTTCGCTGTAACACTCAGGTTAACAATTATTCATGTCTTTAGATATTTCATGTGACGTCAAAATGTCCACTATCTACGTACTATGTCCTTTACAGTGGCACGTGTGAAGTGTCAAAGTCTACCCGGTCAGGGGAATCTACAGAATTGTATTTTCTCTCGATGCCAAGAAGTCTCCCACAGAGATTTCAACACAGGAACAAATAGTAAACCCACATGGACTAGATGACATTAAGGACTCATTTCACTGTAACACTCAGGTTAACAGTTATTCATGTCATTAGATATTTCATGTGACGTCAAAATGTCCCACTGTCTACGCACTACGTCCATTACAGTAGCGCGAAGTTGAAGTGCCAAAATCTACCCGGTCAGGGGAATCTGCAGAATTGTGTTTTCTCTCGATACCAAGAAGGCTCCCTGAGAGATTTCAACACAGACACAAATATTAATCCCACATGGACTAAATGGCATCAAGGACCATTTCACTGTAGTATTCAAGTTCACAGTTAATCATGTCATCAGATATTACAGTAGCGCGAAGTTGAAGTGTCAAAATCTACCAGGTCATGGGAATCTGTAGAATTGTATTTTCTCTCGATACCAAGAAGTCTCCCCGAGAGATTTCAACACAGGGACAAATAGTAATCCAACATGGACTGAATAATATTAAGGACCATTTCATTCTGACACTCACGTTAACAATTATTCATTTCATTAGATATTTCATGTGACGTGAAAATGTCCCACTATCTACGTACTACATCCTTCACAGTAGCGCGAAGTTGAAATTATCAAAATCTACCCGGTCCGGGGAATCTGCAGAACTGTTTTTTCTCTCGATACCAAGAAGTCTCCCAGAGAGATTTCAACGCAGAAACAAATAGTAATCCTACATGGACTAAATGACATCAAGGACCATTTCACTGTAACACTCAAGTCAACAGTTATTCATGTTATTAGATATTTCATGTGATGTCAAAATGTCCCACTATCTACCTACTACGTCCTTTACAGTAGCTCGAAGCTGAAGTGTCGAAATTTACCCGGTCTGGGGAATCTGTAGAAGTGTATTTTCTCTCGATACCAAGAAGTCTCCCCGAGAGATTTCAACACAGGAACAAATAGTAATCCCACATGGACTAGAAGTCTATGTAGTATATGCCCCTATGAGGAAATTTATTAATTTTATACGTTTCCTAAAGTCACTGCAATACAGGCATTCATATCTAGTATCTTCGAGCGGAATCAAATAGGTCATATGGTACTGAAATATCATATTAAGCACTGACTAATATTTCCTGTTTGAACCCAATGAAAAAGCTGTCAGCTTTTTATATCATGTATCATTTTGAAAGTACTGTAAAAGAAAAACATGTCTTAAATTCTATGACACAATATTCCTTCTGATATTCTGAAAATTAAATTGGAAAAATGAGAGAGAGAGAGAGAGAGAGAGAGAGAGAGAGAGAGAGAGAGAGAGAGAGAGAGAGAGAGAGAGAGAGAGAGAGAGAGAGAGAAACCAATCGAACATCCAGAGCTAACATGTTAAAGTGATGAACATTTGCCAAATCTGATCAAATGGAACCATTTATAACGGGCCACTAATGGATTCGATCTTAACCACTTTAGCCTTTAACAGATAACGGTAACCGTTGAAAGTTAGTGTCGCTTTACTTCAGATTAATGGGCGAGACTGTGTAAAACGTTATTATGATCACTGAATTAATTTAAAATTAATTTGAGGAATATGGGAAAAATTCAAAGAAATATGTATTTTCAGAGAGATATACAATCAAATTAAAGATGCACGGAAATTAGAGAGAGAGAGAGAGAGAGAGAGAGAGAGAGAGAGAGAGAGAGAGAGAGAGATGATGATGATGATGATGAAACGAGAGAAACGATCAGTAATGAAACATTTACACAAACATCGTTAGAAAGAAGAAAGGGAAGAGGAGAGAATGAGAAAATAACGAAAGAAAGAGTAACATCCTCCAGCGTGCACCCAGGCAAAGTATAACAGCTTGACTGCATTAGACCACATACTGATTTTTTATGACACCCAGAGAAAGTGACAGACCGAGCAGTCTTCCATCCGGAATACATTCGCTCACTTAAATGCATACAAGACCAGAATATGACAGGAAATCCAGAGGAGGTTAGACCGATGTTGAAGTATGTAGTTGGCGACAGTGCAGCATACTCCTTGGGAGGCACCTTCCTGTGTAACAAATCCCCAGGAATTTGGGACGAGAGAGAAAGAGAGAGAGAGAGAGAGAAAGAGCGAGAATTCTTTGGAAAACCTAACAGTTATCTGATGTAATATTCATTTCAAAGAAAACGATTCCTCCGTCTGTGCGTTCCGAAAACGGGTTGTGGCTACCGCTGGGCGGCTACCAGAAGCCTAGCCTTTTCCTTGGCTACTTAACCGGTCCACATTAATAGCATTCTTACTTTCGCAAACGATGTTTTTGTACTTGGTGTAGCCACTTGACATGCTGGGGCGCTGCTAATTCGCCCTGTTAAGTCTTGCCCACAGCTGTCTGAACAATATTCGATGAAATATTGTGGTTGGCGATGTGAGTGTTGATGCTCAAACTATGCAAATGCAGACCTATGATTTTATGACCGTTACTCCTGGTTTTTGAGTATTTTTTTTAATCTATTTATTTATGCAGGTGAATGGAATGCTTTTGTAAATTTTAGGTTGCCTGAATAGCTTTTACGTCAGGAATATCGAATATTTAAGCTTGAACTTCTTCATGATTAAAATTCTATAAGGCCAAAATATGAGGACATCTAATTTTCTCAGATTTGCACCATAGATAATTCACTGGAAGTATTAAACCCTACTTTTCTAACTTAGAGACTGTACAGTTAGAGATTATATACAGAGAGGGATTATATACACTATTCTAAAGAAATTAACAGACAGAAAAAACGACATGCTGTATGAGCTTAACGGACGCATTTAATTTATCTGCAAAATTTCTTTATAATGAAAACATTGCAAAATTCATCAAGTACAGCTACAAAGAAAATTTAAATGACTGACGAGTTGTAATACTCAACTTCACTACATAGAAAGGAACCACTAAACAAACATAATATTCCGCTGCAGCTAAGACACCATAATATTTACATCCCCACGGTACACATATCTTTCAAAGATGTAAACAAAAATTCGACAGTTTCTTTCTAAAGGGCGAGAAATTTCGATGTTTTGAATTTACCTCCGATAATAATTACTTTCAATATAATTTTTCGCAATAAATCGCTTTCTCCTTCCCTTATTTAATTTTCCTTTGTCGCGTTTGCTTGCTTATTTGATCATCGGAGAGACAGCAGTTGCCATCTGACTTTCAAATACGTTCCTAAATGCACCGACTGACCTCTGACAGCAGTTCAAGGCACCTCGGCCATGCAAAAAAAACTTTTGGACGCATTCCATATCATGTCCATATTACGCAGAGATAGTTCACATTCTGTAGAATTTAAGTGAATGTCCTCTTTTCTCTCTCTCTCTCTCTCTCTCTCTCTCTCTCTCTCTCTCTCTCTCTCTCTCTCTCTCTCTCTCTCTCTCTGTCAGTCACTCACTCCGTGCCTGTTTTTTACTCATGTCCTTGTCTTAAACGCGCATAGAAAACAGCTAAAGGTTTTTGCGAATTTGGACAAGACTCAAGTCTTTACTTTCATTGCGCTCTAAAAATGAAAAATAACTATTGTCATATTCTGTTTCCATTCTGCAATACTGTCATAAAAAGATACAGTAATCTTGGAATGCTGTACAAAAAAAAATACAGTAATTTCTGGAATAAGCTATAAATACAAAAACAAAATATATACGTTTAGTTGCATCAACAATTTTATGTAAATTTCAACTACTCGGGTTAATTTGTGAGTGCTTAGACACATAAAGATTCACACGTGTGTGAATGATTAGAGAAAGAAAAGTTTACTGAAGATAAGAAAAAAATGAAGGAAAATAAACGCCATGGTTCATGGATGCTGCTTAGCATCATTCGAACTGAGAACCTGGAGAGAGTGAAGACAGAAAAACAGACAGGTTGAAGTGCAACAGAAGCTCTGCTTGACAGAGCAGAATAAGGGAGATATACAAACCAGCTCCTAAACTTTTGACAAAAATGCAAGTGAGGTTGTTATGGAGAGATAAACTCCCAGCAGAGAAGATTCTTGAAAACTGAAAAGCTTATCGAATGATGGACTGTCACCACAAATTTTAAAAAATACAGTGAATACTGGAACTCATTAATAACAATGGGAATGGCGAAGATGTAATGAGGGCTTTTATGGAATACATGGGGCCAACAATCCCATTCCAAAATACTTATAAAAACCAGAATGGTAGCATTTTTTGGAATTATCACCTCATATATATATATATATATATATATATATATATATATATATATATATATATATATATATATTTATATATATATATATATATATATATATATATATAGATATATATATATATATATATATATATATATATATATATATATATATATGTGTGTTTGTGTTTATGTGAGTCTGTACGACATTGCCTAAAAAAAAATACTTAATCAGACCTGTTCCCACAAGGATGTTTATTCACTAGAATAACGAAAGTGCCTGCTAATACAAGAATAAATTTAATCTTGCCTTCATGTATGTGGCATCAATATATGTATATACCATGGATTAAATCAACATAAATTATTTATTTGTGACATCAGCATCCACTGACAGGACTATTAAATAGTAAATTACTTTTAAGGTATTTGTTTTGTTTTCAGTAGTCCCAGTGAGACCGCTTTCTCTTCTCGTTGACTGATACCCAGAAGAATGCGTTCTTGGCTTTCTTTTATATCTCCTTAAATAATCTTTCTGCAGTCATCATAAGACCAATAAATTCATCTTTTTTCTCTTTTAAATTACCCATAAGAACTGAATATGGCCCATCTGAACCTTACTCATTGCCTTGTTTCACATTAGTTCTCTATTGAATCCTTTCATCTTGAAGTTCATTTAAAATAATACGTATTTCGTCATATTTATTAATATCTTAAGGAGTATTATAATCAGTAAGCAGTTACACTTCAATTTACAATTCATTGTTATATTTCTCAAAAAAGAATCACTCCCAATGTTTCCTTCCTTGAATATTAGATTTCGTGCACCGAAAGAAAAAAATTACTATCGAAACAAGATCTTTTGTTGGTTTAGCAGCCCTCTCTATTTATTTCTTTTTTTATAATCTTCTTCAATTACAGCCGTCCATGCTTATCACGACCAGTTTTTGCTTCGACCAGAATAAAAAATAAATAAAAGACGTTACTCTAAACAAACTTCTCTTCTCTAAAAAAAAAAAAGTTTTCGATTGCATATACGTCGAAGGTCAAAGAACATGAACCCCTATAAAAGGATTTCACTCGCTATTCGTCTATTGAGATAGTTTCCTTTTTTGGGTAATTATTGGTGGTTTTCGATTTTGTCTTAGAGCTATAAACACTAAAGGCAAGAAAGGAAGAATGATTATAATTCGAATGATAGATATGAATAACATCATCAATACTGATGATTCTGAAAATACCAACGGCAATTTAAAAAAAAAAAAAAAAAATTATAGCTAAGTAAATTTAAAGCAACTCTTGAGAATCCTCAACCGAAACAGACTACAAAAGAGCTTCGAAGCTTCAAACCACAGCCAAGGCTGAGCATCCAACTCCTCAAAAGGACCGATCTCCCCGAGAGGTAGCATTCGTATCTCTCCCAATATCTGATCACTTCTCGCCAATTACAGGCCTGTCCTTGATTTTTTTTATCCAGTTCACACAGCTTTTTTACAAAATTCTGCTAATATACTGAGAAACTAGCTGAAGAACAGACAAACTTAAAACCGAGTCAAAAGTATGACCTCCTTCGGAGAGGCAATTTAAATATCAAGATATTCCTCAGTCTACTGAAAGTTCGAATGTGAAAGTCTCAAAGTAAAACATGATATTAACACGACTACGTGTAGAACGAACGTTCGAATCTTTTATAGCAAATATCGGCAAGGAACAATAAGGGCATAAGACGACGGGTCCACGTACAGAACGAACGTTGGCACCTCGGAAAAGGAAAAGAGCAGCAAGAAAAACCATTTTTAGATGAGAAATTTCACCAGGAATAAAGAAACATTCAGCAATTAACGGATCTTAACAACATTCTTTTGCATTGCTCATCAAAACTAACGAATTACTCCTCCGATTGATAAGCATCCCCCTCTGACGAAAGATGACGAAACCATTGTGCAATCTCCGGAAATCCTTTGGTGTTACTCAGTAGCCTTTGGGAAGGACTAAGCGCACGCGTCGCTGGGGGAAATCGAACAGGCGTTCTATATTAGAAGCAACACGTGTCTAGTCACTGCCGACCGCGTCATTGTTAGCAGCATACGTTAAGGCAGCCGTTATAGAGAGAGGGACGTGTGCCCTGCCATTTATGGGCGTAGCGGTTGCTCGACGTACCCTGCGTACGTATCTGGCGATGCGTCGGGACGTTTCATTTGCTCGTTCGGGATTCTACAAGTCCTTCTCTGAATTATCATGTTACATCGAACGTCTGCTCTGGGCCTCTCGGTAGTCCAGAATCGTTGACTTTATGAGCTTCGTGTAAATATGCAACAGCCCTTTTGTCCTTTTATAGCAACGTATCTGGTCTGGAGTTCCGAGATAATTAGGCAAGCAAAATAGATATACATCGCATAAATAGTTGGGAAGGCCAATCAACAAACAGCCGAACGCGTATCAGTTTAATAAATAATTAGGCATGTAAAATAAATAAGCAAACGCCAGGCAGCTAAAAAGGACACCAAATAAATAAATAAATAAATCGGGTAGAGACTTTTAAAAAAAATAACAAGTAAAATAATTGCACACATAACTAGCTAGAAACGCAAACAAGTAAATAAACAGCGTATCGTATGGTTACTAGACTGTTGCCTTCACTTAGAAATCATAACCCAGTCCAACCCATCGCGGTGGGTGGCTTCGATCTCCCTTTCATACCACGAAGCCAGATAAAAAAATTTCATGAAATTTCAAACTAGTGCCCCCTCTAGGAGGCGACGTAGCAGCGTTTGTACGACCTGATATATTTCACCGGCTTCTCTCGCCCAGTAATTTTAACATTTTTGTTGAAACTTCCTCGGGAGAGAACATTTCCGCTGACGGTGTTGCAAGATTGGCTTCAGATTCTTCGAGGGCGACGAACAGGGGTGATGCCATTCTGTGAAATTCCACCCTCTCTCTCTCTCTCTCTCTCTCTCTCTCTCTCTCTCTCTCTCTCTCTCTCTCTCTCTCTCTCTCTCATCTTGTACGTCAATGTGATAATCACTGACTCAGTAATAAGAGATGAAGTGTGGTACTATATCAAGCCACCAGTCACATCATTTCTGTTTTCCTCAGCTTAGTCTGAGTTGAATTCTCTCTGATATGGGTATCACTAGCGTGTTGCAGTTGAATGCAGAAATTTTGCAATTACTTTATGTATTGCAAAGCCAGCATTAGTCATTTTATAAGGACGGTGGAAAGGTGCCATCCTAGAATCGTTCTATAAAATCATTTTTGTGAAACTCATTGGAGAAGCATATCCATAGTCTTTTCATCTCTAAACTTTGGCATTTGTTCTTGTCTGCTTAAATGATAACCCTGTCTCGCTTAATGGGGCAAATCCGTTGATATAGTTCCCCTCTCTAATTGGTCCGAAGAAGGCTAGAGTTGTCTTTGTCCGATCATAAAACTTTTCATATTATATATATATATATATATATATATGTGTGTGTGTGTGTGTGTGTGTGTGTGTGTATATATACACATATATATATATATATATATATATATATATATATATATATATATATATATATATATATATATATATATATATATAGTACGTTGTGCATGGAATCTAATGTGGGTAAATTCTCTTGAGAAGAAAGTGAACTCTACAATAGCTCGATGTAACCGGAATTGTCTATTTGTAGCACTAGATAGACACCATATGAATTCTTCATTCATTCAGTCAGTTGCAACATTTCTCGACAGACTACGAGAGAAATTCTTTTTTTTTTATGGACTTTATCCATCATTATTCCACTGATGACAGAAAATTAACAGATATATACTCACACATTTGTATATACCGTATATATATGTGTATATATATATACAGTACATATATATATATATATATATGTGTGTGTGCATATATATATATATATATATATATATATATATATATATATATATATATATATATATATATATATATATATATATAGTACAAAAAACACATGTCTTGCTGATAGCATGATGATAGTACAATATTTGAACTTGGCCAAAGTTTGCCTTTTTCATTATCATACTAAAGATGAAAGCTAAGCTACTACAAACGCTTGCAGACGAACTTAAATATTTATACATAAAACAAGGCAAGGAAAAGAAAAAAAAAAGAGTCCCGGATTTTTCCAAAGTGCCTCGTACCAAACGAACCCAGGAGTCGAGTCATCTCGAACCACTAGCCCCGTATGAAACGAGCTTCTAAGATCGGCGCCAGAGCCATCGAGATCAGAGCAGTTAAGAGACTCTCATTTACATACTGACAAAAAATTTATAATCTGAGACCTTCGCCGAGGCAAAGAATTTGACGACGACCTGTTAATCAAAGAGCGTAAAATTTCATCCCTCTTTCTTCTGGGAGGCTTCCATTCTCGCAAACCGAGAAATTTTACGTTGGATTTGAAACCGAAAGTAAAAGATGCCTCGCACGTTCGGCCTTTTTATTCGCAGAGATATAACAAAACTTAGATTATGCTTATAACGAAATCGAGGCTTGGTGGAATTTTTAAAAAAGAAAGGCGTGATAATGATGTCTCTCTCTCTCTCTTACACACATGCAAACACACACACACACTTGCTGTAAGAAATATCAAATCATTACGAAATTTTAAAGAATTTAGAGAACAAAGCGTTCCTTACTGAACGCATCCGACACTCACAGCCAGCCGCGTGACTTGGCACGGTGTCAAAACCTTCCCGAAGCACTTTTGCAACAATGTTTTTTACAATGCAGACACACGTGCCTATATATATATATATATATATATATATATATATATATATATATATATATATATATATATATATATATATATATATATATATACTTACATTATATAATATCTGAGACGAGGTTGCTAGACCGACACCCTGGCCCACGGGGCTACAAAAGGATTATTACTGGACAAAACCTAACGTTGCGAATTTACCCAGATTAGCCGAGTTGCGGTTTGCGAACAAGAACTATGATGTTCATATAAGTAAACCAAAAAGAATAAAGAAGAGCGGTCATATTGCGGTTACCATCTCAACCAACAACATGATGCTCAAATTTTTTACTTACTATTATGTAAATGGGATCCTTCGTCTATGTTTAAACATTACATACACACATATAATATATATATATATATACGAGTATATATATATATATATATATATATATATATATATATATATATATATATATATATATATATATGCATATATATATTTATATATATACTGTATAGTGTGTGTTGTGTGTACATGTGTGTGTTTGTGCGTCAGCAGAAGTAGATAGGATGGAAAAACATAGGAAAATTTTTCGATCCCTCAGGGCTTTTGCTTTGAAAATAGGAAGAGACTGAGAAGGCTAGAGAATTGCTGTCATTAAATAGTGGACACCACACGTGCATTAGTATTCAAAAGGAATTGCCTACGAGAAAGACTGTGCCATTGATGTATACATTTATATATATATATATATATATATATATATATATATATATATATATATATATATATATATATATGTGTGTGTGTGTGTGTGTGTGTGTGTGTGTGTGTGTGTGTGTATGAGAGTATCTGTGAGGGTATGTTGTTGTGTCTGTGTAACCTTTTCCTATAGAGGCGAGTAGCTCCGGTGGGGTTGCTAACCCCATGGACGTTGACAGGTATTATTCGGCGACAACGTTTTTGCTATTTCTTGGGGGCCAGCCAGCCAAGCTCTTAATGCTGCTTTATTTAGTTAATCCAGCCATCACTGATAACGATAGAGAGAGAGAGAGAGAGAGAGAGAGAGAGAGAGAGAGAGAGAGAGAGAGAGAGAGAGAGAGAGAGAGATTTCTTATAAGGGATGCTAACTTTTAAATCAATTATTATTTGCTCCACAACGAACGTTACTTTTGCGTCTCGGCCACGACTCCGAAATCGTGAAATTGTATTTCACACTGGTGGCACTTTCTATAGCCACACTAAGTGCGTCGATATGTTCTCGGAGTTTATTTATATTTTCTCTCTTTCTCTCTTCGTTGCCTTTCTCTCGAAGAGTCGTGCGCCTGTAATGACGGCCTCCTGGCTGTTGCAAGTTTTTGCCACAAATTTCCATTCATGTTTAGTTTGTTTCTGTAACCTGTTCCTGGTCTTCCCGTGCCGTCGAAAGACAAACTCTCGTGCGTGTGTTCTGTCCATTGCAGAGAGGGATGAACACACGCAGCTATGGTGTTATTTCAGTGCAATTAATTTCGCTGATTTCTCATGATATTCACATACAAGTATGGTAGAGAGAGAGAGAGAGATAAATCACTGATTCCTGACTCTCTCTCTCTCTCCTCTCTCTCTCTCTCTCTCTCTCTCTCTCTCTCTCTCTCTCTCATACTTGTAGAAACATATCATGAGATATTCATATCGTTAGATCTTTCTTTCTTGAAGACTTAAAGAGAGAGAGAGAGAGAGAGAGAGAGAGAGAGAGAGAGAGAGAGAGAGAGAGAGAGAGAAAAGCAAGAGATAATAGCCGATTATCTGTCAAATAAATTAGCTAACAGATTATTCTCACACGAAACTGTTTTAATTATAGGATTAATTTAAGGTAGAGAATACAGATGTATTTTCCACCTTTTATAAAAAAAAAATAAACCTTTAAATAACAATAATAAGGAAAAATATTACTCACATAATTAAGGCAACAAAGGTGGAGACTCAAAATCTGCACTTTAAATCTCACCACAAACAAACATTACTTTGTCATATTTATTAACCCATTTGGCTTAAGAGACGTGCCTTCCCAAGAGTGTACTTACTCGCCTTAATGTCAGAAGTCCTTGTAAATACGCTATTCCAGGCAAGAGGCCTTTCTCGACCTGCAATAAAGACAGAGAGGTGCGCATAAGAACGTCACGTCTTCAACCTTTGGCTGCATTTGCGGCGATTTCAGTTTGTCCAAGAAATGAAACGATTCGATTCTGAGAACTGCTGGTTTTTTTTTAGTTTATTTTGTAATTAAGAGCAAAGTTCCCTTTGATTTCAACTGTGATGAGCAATGCATGTTTGTTAATTTTAGTATTATTTGGTTTATTGAGCTCTGTGTTTATGCTAATCAAATGTTGTTTTACTAAATTGAGAGCATAAGGCCTAATTTACCTTTTTATTCTATTTAATGTCTGCCTAATGAACGGTAAACTTGAGGATTTTAACTGTTTTTTGAGAAATCCTGTTCAAATGATTTAAGGAATTTCTGTAACCCATATTGATTTTTTCCCCTACAATGCGTTATTGGTCGGACGCATGTTTATACAGTACACCTGTTGAGTCTCTGATTCATTGACTTACATACGGTACACCCCTCCCCCCTCTCTCATCCACATTCAATTAAGGAGGACTTCTCAATTAATTCGGAAAATATAAAGAGTGAATTCTCTCTCTCTCTCTGTCTCTCTCTCTCTCTCTCTCTCTCTCTCTCTCTCTCTCTCTCTCTCTTGTCAATCGAGGTTCCCCTTCAGGCCCATTTTTAAATTCCTACATGAAGAGTTACGCTCCAGTGCCCCACCAAGGATGATGAAGCCCTACCCGTCTACCACTTGGCCAAAATGATACGTGATATAGAAACGCACTCGGGCGGACACTTTCGGGTTACCCATAAGGGAATTTAATATATAACTAGCTTCTTTCTATTTCTTCTTCTCTTCATCTAGAGCAGTGGTTCTCAACCAGGGGGGAGTTCCAGAGTTTCAGGGGCGGGGGGGTGGGGGGGAAATTGTGACCATAGATTGGCAGGTTCAAACTGACTCTAGGACTACACAAAACGCAGTGTGCGCCGGTCTGCACTACTGAGAGGTCATTTTGGGCTTTCTCTCAGCTAGCTTGTGTTTTTGTGTTACCATTTTGTTGCATATTACTTCTGAGGCAGACAATTTTGGAAAGGGGGCGGGGGGGAGGGAGGATGACATTCGGACATATGGTGAAACGGTGCATGGGCCAAAAAATGTTGAGAACCACTGCTCCACAGCAAAGTGAAGGAGCAGAGGTCTGTGCTTAGCAATCAACTGTAGGAGAAGTATCCTTTCCAGGAAAAGAAAATATTGGAAGCAGAGTCTCGTCAACTTATCGTTATACTAATCATAGGAAATTGTAGAATTGGTTGGCAATACATAAGCCAAAAGGACGTATCTATTAACTCTACTTACATATAAAAACACAAAAATGCGATTACGGAAGTCTATTGAGGGATTCTTTAGTCATTTTCTGCATTGCCAATATTGTTGCAACTTTCCTCTTTTATAAATCTGATTTACCATGGTTAAAGGAAAGAAGTCTATCGTTTTGTTGTTCTGTTAAATACATGAAAAGTACAGTATACACACATACACATATATATGCATATATATTTTTAAATATATATATATATATATATATGTGTGTGTGTGTGTGTGTGTGTGTGTGTGTGTGTGTGTGTGTGTGTGTGTGTACTGAAAAAAAAGATTTGATGGATAAACTTGAAATCAAAGAACTTGTGATAAAGAGGAAAACTGTACACGATTGAATACCATAAGCAAATAAAAATGGAATTTAAATTTTTGACGGGACGTCTAGAACTACTTAAAGACATGAAAATGACAAAACTTACATAAGAATTTACAAATACTGGCCAAAGAATGGAAAAAAAATTGCCTCAAAGATGACATTGTAGTTCCTTACAATTTCATGAAGACTATCACTAACGAGGTTATAAAACTCTTGTTAGTGAACAGATTCGTCTTCAAATATACAAGAACATACACGCCTAGGACACAGAGGCATACATGCACAATATATATACGAGTACATATCTTTATAAATAAATATATATATATATATACAGTATAATATATATATATATATATATATATATATATATATATATATATTAATAATATATGTATATATAAATATATGCTTCTGTATGTGTGTGTGTTTGTGTGTAACCTGCCGAACTAACGCTCCTCTTCTTTGTTTCAACAAATACGACCCAAAGAAATAGCACTAGAAGTAATCGAAAATTCATTTTAGAAATATCCGGGAAGAGTAATCAGGAAGAGAACTATGATACTATGAAAGAGACGCATACTACTTTGATTGCAGTGAATGGGAAGGGGTGATGTTGGGTATAATAATTCAGAAACTAAAGGAGAGAGTAAAACGATGCTTAAATTGATGCTGATGACGGAAACGAGCGAGAAGCCGATGAAAGCCTGTGAATTCCTCTGTATGGATTCCACTTCCAGACGGAATTCTTGGAGCAAAACTTCCTGCCCAGACGCATCGGCGAGCGGGAATTACCCGCCTGTGCCCATCTGCCGTTCCAAACCGTGGGCTAAACATATCCCTTAAAATCCTCAGGGCTATCCTAGACGGCCATTTCCATTGGATCCTGCGCCCTCAACCATGTCCTTTTAGTGTCCTGTACGACCTTTCCAGGGCATGAGGCCATGTCCCTAGGTTCTCGAGCGTGTCCCTACACATACTAATGGGCTGTTTTCCATCATACAGGCATAGCACAAAGGATGTGCTGAATCAGATCCTTGTGTTGCTGAGGATGTTCTTCATGTTACTGGCAATATCCTTAGCCCTTTTGCCATAACCCGAAGCTGCTGCGAGAAGGAAATACGGAAAGGCACTAAATGTCTCCAAATGTTTAACAATTTTGAAGACAATGATTTCCAGCCAATTAAATGTTTGGTTCGTGAAAAAACAAGACCATTTCAGAATTGCGATGACAATCATTCGGTATAAAAACTTTCATAAATGCTAAGATTACGATCACTTCCTCTGCTCACACTTGGTGCCTTTTGATCGTCCAACGGCATATCAAGTAATCTCTCCAGATATTATCACGAAATGATGCTGGAATTATCGAAACCTCTCACATTTGTTATTCATAACGTTCTCCGATGTACTACGGGCCGGCTAAAAGTCATTTAATGTTCATGAGCTCTCTCTCTCTCTCTCTCTCTCTCTCTCTCTCTCTCTCTCTCTCTCTCTCTCCTCTCTCTCCTCTCTCTCCTCTCTCTCTCTCTCTCTTCAATCGAATGCATTCACTGGGTATGTCTGAAATTATTACTTTGTAATTCTTATTTACAAATATATATTGTAGGTTAATTATTCTACTGTCTTGTTTTCTTTAACCATTTATCATTCTTTGTTGTTCTAAATATCCACGAAATATGAATATGTGATTATATAATCATGACTATGGGGCGTTTACACGTACGTGCACTCTGACATCATAATTTTACCGCCATCATCCCAGTATGCACGGAATGCTTCGGGCCCGCGACATGAAAGGTCTTGTACAGTACTTCTACAAGCCGCAAAGATTCAACAACCGAACGGCCCCCCCGCCCCCCACCGCCACCGCCCATTTAACCTTGCTAGTTGGTTGTTGTACTTTGGCATAGCAAAACCAGAGCCCTCAGCGGGCGCAGGCACGCCGTTCGTTAGTTTTTAAGGACAAGGATGTTGGCGCTGAGGTCTTTGTTCGGAAGACGACTCATTCCTTTGTCCGCTTGGGTGAACACCCACCTCCTCCTCCCCGCCCCTCCTCCTCCTCCTCCTCCTCCTCCTCCTCCTCCCCTTGCCGTTGACTGACGTGCTGCAGAGTGGCTGCAGGAGGCGAGTCCCTCGAAGAGGAACTGAACAAGTGCCCCTCGCCGCCGCAAGTGCAATGCGTATCCGGTCACCGGAGGAGCATTGCCATATTATTTCCGGTATAATTTCCGGTAAGTAAACACTGGAATATTCTCCGAGTGAGTGTCGGCTCACCTAACGGGTTTACAGAAATGGTTGAGTCATTTTCGAAATCTACTGGATACTGTGTTCACGCCACAATTCATATATACTCCAGTTTACCATATACTAAATATACTTTCCTTCAAAGTGTTCAGTCCCTGGTATTTAGATATGTAATTACTGTAAATGAAGTAAACTGTACATTGAATAGATGTTCTTTCGGGAATTTAAATTACACGAAAATGTGAATCTTTCCAGAAAAACTTGCTGACTTCAGCAATGTAAGCTTTTAAATACCAATAACTACTCCATTATGGCATCGCTTAGCTAGCAAGACACATTTAATAATTCGGTTCTCGCTCAGGTTTTTCCTTAACTAAATCAAACAGACGTAAAGTAAAAACGATGTAACTTCTTAAAAAACATGTCAACACAAATATGTCACCATGACGTTCACTAAAGTCAAGGGAGAAGTGAATACATTTAAACAAATTCTCGAAGCAGTTCCTACTTTTTTCAAATCATGCTCCGTTCCAACGAAAATTGAAATTCTCGAAGTCTGTCGATTCTTCCAACGAATTATACCATTAGATTTATCGTGACAGTCGAAGTAATGGTTAGTCACGATTGAAAACAGGTATGTAAATTTTCGCATCAAGTTTCAGTGCTATTAAAGTATTTCCTCCGCCTTTCTTTCTCTTTCTGTTAGCAAGATCACGTGAAAACTATTGGACGGAATAGGACTGGTTTTCAAAAGATTCGCTATGTTTCAGGGAATTGTCGGTAAGATTTTGGTGTGACCCGGGTCTGAATCTAAATCTAGGATTTATTTTTTATTTTTTTCTTAACATTATCTTTCATGTATATTAAAATAAAAAAAAATAAAAATAAAAGAGTACCTCCCTTCTGTCTGTGACAGAAAATATAAATGTTGTGGAGGATTTATGTAACTATACTAATGGCGTTCTTGTATCATGGAAGAATATCAAAAAGACTTACAGTATTTGGATGGCTTTGCCTATAGCTTTTGGCGTTTCTTATAATAATTGTTTATTGTTTATATAATTGTTTGTGGCACTAAATAACCAAATGAACCATGTGCTTAGTTTATTAATAAATTTTCAAAAGTTCTCACGTCCGCTTTGTGAATTTTAATTGCTGGTCAGTCCCTAGAAGAGTATATATTTGATTTAGAAAATAAATATACTTTTCGGACTTACCTATAATTAAAATGTCCAAGGCGGCCATAAGAACTTATGAATTAACACTCATGAATGTGCCTTTATTGAGTAGATCCGTATTCAAAATTCAAAATAATTTCGTAAGCATGCTAATCCATAGACATCCACTTCGAAAAACAAAATGTTGTAATTCATAAAAAAAAAAACATGGAAAAGATGCCATTAGTATTAGGAGTAAAAGCATCGAAAATTGTATTAAATTAGGCAATCAAAATTTCCGGGAATTCGTTTTCTATATTCGTCGCTGATAAAGAATAAAAAATATACTCCGGTCCTTTTCGCTTTTATATTTGCTCTTCGGTGACTTTTTTTTATAACGATTAAAGTTTTCCTGAGATATTTAAATGGATCTAAAGAACCCTTGTCTAAAAGTTATTGTCAAAAGCCTAGGCTACAAAAGCGTCAATCAGTACGTAAACCATCTGATGACAAATAAATTGTGATTAGGTAATCAAAGTGAAATCATGTTTTCCGATGATACAAAATCAAATTACAAATTTTAGTCGCCTCCCTCGTACCACACAGAAACAGTTACAGCTCGTCCACGATCGTAAAAAGATCTAATGCGGAATTTGTAATGGAAGCCCAATTTACAATTTAAACCCTCCTCGCGCAATCATTGCACGAAAGCCATTAGCGAACCCAAAACAGCAGAATATAAATGTCCGTGGGCAAACCATCGAATATTCGAATGGCAAAGAAAATTAAGCTTGAGATCGGAGCATCCGAAGACCGGAAATGCCATTTAAGTTTTGGCAGGACAATCAACCCGCAGGGCAGGGTCCGTTAGCGATTTGCTGCTGCTTCTTCTTTTTCTTCTTCTTCTTTCTTGTTTTGTTTGCCTCGCTTCGGAAAATCGCGGCTTCTCATTGGAGAGGGGGATGCCTTTGACCAATCAGGGGAGGAGGGATGATACCGCAGTAGGTGGTCTGGGCATAAAAATAGTAAGATTTTTTTTTTTCCAAACATTTTAGAGTAGTTGTTTGTTTTGAGAAATGCCAACTATTCCACGAGAGATTTTTTAAATACGTTTGATGGAGTTTATCATTAAAGCTATGCTCAGAATCAGCGCTTAGGCAAGATAATAAAACTACTACATACAAAAATAATGGTTTGTGTGTCTATTTTTAAATTATTTCATGTATATATATATATATATATATATATATATATATATATATATATATATATATATATATATAATATATATATATATATATATATATATATATATATATATATATATATATATATATATATATATATCGCTAACAATGTGCGAGAATATCACCGGCGACTATCTCCAAGTCCAAGTGACATCATCTTTAAGCAGAACCGAATATCATTGACATTCTTCAAATTATTTCCTTGAAAATCATTTTAGACCTTCAACTATTCTCCGACCGGGAAAACGAAACGACGATGACCTCATCAAATGAGTAAGTGCGATTATCCCGGTAGTTTTACACTGAACCTTCGTTTCGCTTTCTTCTTTTAGTCTCCCAAGCCGCTGCTGTTCGTGGAGAGAGAGAGAGAGAGAGAGAGAGAGAGAGAGAGAGAGAGAGAAATATATGTGATGACGGTTCTCGTGTGTGACGGCCAGTCAGCAGGCGCCATAACCGGTGTGTGTGTGTGCGGTGACCAGACAATGTGGGCCCAAGGTCACTTTATCATGTGCACGAAAGCATACATGAAAGTTTATTGACGTGTACGTGCATACGTGCGTACGTTCTCATGCTAGCATTCCTGTGTAAATCTATACGTACATGTAATCTCATTCCTGTGTACGTCTAGAAGTACATGTAATGAGTGAGATCTCTTCTGCCTGTATGTCCGTCTAACTTCTCTTACTTCCTAAGGAGCACCATATTCTTTGGAAGCTTGAATTTCAAGTCAGTGGCCCCTGTGGCCTTGTTCAATGTGAATAGGTTTTGTCTTCTGGATAATAATAATAATAATAATAATAATAATAATAATAATAATAATAATAATAATAATAATAATAATAATAATACATTATACGTTTGAGTTATATTTCTTTCAGGCAAATTCAGAATGGATCAACAATGATTATGTGAACAAAATCACTAAATGGTCATGCTTCGAGAGATAACCAATTTTTGGCGGAAA
This sequence comes from Macrobrachium rosenbergii, assembly GCA_039081455.1. Lineage (NCBI taxonomy): Eukaryota > Metazoa > Arthropoda > Malacostraca > Decapoda > Palaemonidae > Macrobrachium > Macrobrachium rosenbergii. Next base: position 42,270,742 of record JANJGK010000018.1, on the reverse strand, counting down.
TGAGCTAAAGCAAATAAAGAAATGAGACAAAATTGGTTTGATTATACATTCTGAGATGCCCGAGATATTGTGTGCGGGAGGGAGCTAGATTTACAAACAGGTACGGAGTAAGAGAGAGAGAGAGAGAGAGAGAGAGAGAGAGAGAGGAGAGAGAGAGAGAGAGGAGAGAGAGAGAGAGAGAGAGAACTTTTTTCTCTGAGAAAATAAGACACGATCGAGAATAAAGTGACAACAAAACTGAGCCACGCCCTTCTTGTGCAAATTCGGGGATGTCAGAAATTCGCGACACTCTCCAGTCTAGACACTCAAGATTATAACAGTTCATTGACAGTTCCTCCCAACCTTCCCATTCGTTCTTCAAGAAAATATATATAGACTACCAGTCTGCTTACAAAATACGTATTGATACTCAATAGTAGCAACTTTTGACAACATAGTTCTTTGTTACTTCTCTCAACAAAAATGGAAAACTTATTGCTTCTTGACATTCCATATGATAATATCATTCGCCGGCTTTGGATTGCAGAGAGAGAGAGAGAGAGAGAGAGGAGAGAGAGAGAGAGAGAGAGAGAGAGAGAGAGAGAGAATGCACTGAGATACAGAAAAACTGAATACATTGTTCGAAAGATATGCCGTCTCATTTCGAGAAGATACTCCCAGTAAACGGGACAATTCTGAATTCGTCAACAACTTTCATGAAAACATCGTTTTAACGAAGACACGTGAGAATTCCCTAACCCACTTACGTAAGTTATGGACGCACGCACAGTGCAACGTACTAAGAAACTGCACGGCAAGGTACGAGTTACAGTTACGACGAACACATTCCATGAAGCTATTCAGACGTCTGTGGACTAATTCAGATAAATTAAAACAAGGTTATCAAAATGAGATAAGTATGCGACCACACTAACAAACAGTTATTTAGTAAGATACGAAAGAAAAACATATGCTTGCTGAAGCAGAACAAGGTTATGAGTTAGGTGAAGCACCTTAGTCTCCTTCCTCGTAGACATGCAAAATTGTGTACGACAAACCGAGCTCCTACAATTTCACAGAAAGCTCACAAGAAAATATATACAGACAAAATTCGATAGGGAATACCAGCACAGTACGTGCAGATCGGCCCACACCTCTTCCAAGAGGTTTACTTCTTCGAAGTCTTTCAAGTGAGAGAGACAGACGTACATAAAACCCATAAAGGACCTTTGCATAGACAAATACTTGGTAGAGATTACCTAAAATGCCTGTAGAATGTGTCTCCTCCCCCTCCCCCCAGCCTCTCAACCCTTAAATGCACTCCAGGGGTAGGGGTTACATATTCGAACCCTCCAAGCGAGAGAGGGCGAGATAGGGAGGGAGAAGGGTTGCTTTTTTTAATCAGTTTTAGTGACGCAAGCAGGCATTTCCAGACGCGGAGGAAGGTCTCGGACGTACAGATGCAAGGTTAAAGATCTCCCGGATCCATGAACTTCGCCGAGTATTTTGGTAGCGTTCGTCTTCTTTACCTGACAGCAAAGAATTGTCGTCTGAAGCCCTTGACACTGAAGAATTATACATGTGCTGGAATTTCTTAAGCTGTGTTTTTCTCCTTTGGGGTATGCAGTTTTGTTGAATTTCGTTGCCCATGTTTGTCTGTCTACATTTTCATTTGATAATGTATTTAGTTATTAATTATGTATGTATGCATGCGTCTTGTAATTTCTTATATATATACAGTATATATATATATATATATATATATATATATATATATATATATATATATATATATATATATATATATATATATATATATATATATATAGATATAGATATAGATAGATATATATATATACTATATATATATATATATATATATATACATGTACATGTATATATATACATATATATATATATATATATATATATATATATATATATATATATATATATATATATGTGTGTGTGTGTGTGTGTGTGTGTGTGTCTGTGTGTGGATTTGTGCGCGTGTGGGTGTAAGCATGTACAGTGGAGCCACACGAACAACCAGTATCAGTTTGAAACAAAGAAACAGCAGAGCCTTTTTATCTGAATCTATAAAAGTCTCAGATGTAAATTCGACCCCCGCATTCCTAGATCTGCAAGTTGCTATTCTTGGTCCCCCTCTTGTCCTGTTGCTGAGATGGACACACGAGATGTTGGTGGTGGAGGAGGAAAGTCGGGGGGAGGGGGGAGAAGGGGGGCAGAGAGGGCGGTGGGGGGGGGCGTTACCTACATTTCCCATTGCAACCGTGATTATTCGAGGTTTGAATTTCATATTCATTACTTTTTTCTGCTTTGCCTAATGCGAGCGATATCTTTTTTTTTTATTCACCTTTTGCCAATATAGAAAATATATTACACAATACAAAGTTCATTCTAAGGTTGAGAGTCGTATGCAGTTCCCTGAGGAACAATATTAGATTTCGTTTCTTAGACCAACGTAAATCTATTCATTTTTCTCTTATTTTATTCACATCTCGGTTGCTTTGTAAAGTTTCAGTGGCTTAATTTGAAGAGTAGTCTTCAGGATCATTCTGATATTAAAGGAGTTATGTCGTTTTATGTTGCTCATTTATATTCTGGTTTTCAACCGGCAGAGAATTACTCGCCATCTTTAGCCAGGATTTAGGCGTCTACCTCACGTCTCATGAAAAATTCTGTTTCCATTTAATTTCAGCTCTGAGGATTTTCTCTTACTGATTATCTTTTAATAAAAAAAATGACGGAAATATATATGACGTATTCTTAAGAAAAACTGATCCCAGGGTTACATATTTTTCGTAATCAGTTCATGATATAGGATCTTATGTTAGGAAAGCAGTAGAATTTCCTGCGTGCGTACAAAAGTGTTCATTATTTTATAGTTCAGCTTGTCATTTCAGTCGATAGGTAAAATCACCCACATACTGGTTTGAAACTTCCACGATAAAATTGGTAACACAAATTTAGCTTTCATATTATGATATTTCTGTTCCGTGTAATAGTTAGAAACTTATACTGTACTTTTCACATGTTTACGAAAATATGATACCAGTCATAAAAATTACCTCAGATAATTAGTGTTGCAATGCCACTTCACAAAAAAAAAAAAACCGTACTTTCAC
>JANJGK010000018.1:42251107-42263607 GCA_039081455.1 Macrobrachium rosenbergii | reverse complement strand
CCATTTGTATCCTTCACGCTTTGATAGATCCATTTCTTCACTAACCTTTCGCAGTCTCTCTCTCTCTCTCTCTCTCTCTCTCTCTCTCTCTCTCTCTCTCTCTCTCTCTCTCTCTCTCTCTCTCTCTCTCTCTCTCTCTCTCTCTCTATCTATATATATAATATATATATATATATATATATATATATATATATATATATATATATATATATATTTATATATATGTATATATACATATATATATGTATATATATATATGCGTATACATACATATACTTGTACATATACATATATATATATATATATATATATATATATATATATATATATATATATATATATATATGTGTGTGTGTGTGTGTGTGTGTGTGTGTATGTACAGTATGTATATAGTTCTTCCATGCGAAATTGATCCATAATATAACCAACATGAAATTTTCATCTTACCAGGCAAATGTTGAGCCAGTACGTCTTGCTAAATATAGCAATAAAAGAAATTACAAAATCAACGGTAAGTGGTGAAGAAAATAACACAAATCCCTAACAGTCAACTGAGGAACATTGCCATATCGTAGTCTCCATAAAATTATTCTCGATCCAAGATCCATTCCAGGTACAATTTGGATCGTTTTGAGAAATTATTTGATGGTTCCCACGTCATCGTGTGACCACAATCTACGCCCAATTCGGAAATTGCTACAGAAATCAGACAAATTACTTCGGAGATCAACCATGATAACTAATACCACCACTACTGCTATGACTAATGATACTGATCATAGCAATAACGGTACAGTTATTCGTCACACTACGACTAACTATTACCGTAACAGTGAATGCTGTCTCCAAGTCTGCAATAACTACTTTCTACCAGTGCACAAACAATTCAAGTAAAATCATTTTTATACGGAATGAATAAAATAGAAAACTTCCAAAAGAGTATTATGCAAATGATGGATGAAATGGTGCTGATGAGAGGAGGAGAAATCGGCAAATACGATAAAGAAGAAAAAAGCGATTTCACAGAGACGTCAAATAGCCAAAGAAATTTGGCTGAACAAATAACAAAATGCAGCGTGAAGATGGCCAGCAAAGCCAACGTGTTAAAACGAAAAGCCGAAAGAATTAATAAAAAGGAACGAAGAATAAAAGATTAAGTTCCATAAACAGGGAACTTACTGTAAAATAAAGCTTAATATCAAAACTTAACAATTAAAAAATCCGCCGAAGTTTCTTTCAACGCAATCGAGTTTTCTGTACAGACTACAATCAAGGCCACCGAAAATAGATCCATCTTTCGGTTGTCTCGGTATAAATGCTTGATGAGCCGCGTCCCATGAAACTTTAACCACGGCCGGTGGTGGCCTATCTTATATCGTTGCCGAAGCACGATTATGGCTAAATTTAACCTTCAATAAAATCAAAACTACTGAGGCTAGAGAGCTGCAATTTGGTATGTTTGATGATTGGAGTGTGGATGATCAGCATACTAATTTGCAGCCCTCTAGCCTCTGTGGTTTTTAAGATCTGAGGGCGGATAGAAAAAGTGCGGACAGGAAAAAGTGCGGACGGACAGACAAAGCCGGCACAGTAGTTTTCTTTTACAAAAAACTAAAAAGGAACGGAAGAACAAAAGAAAGTCCCAAAAACAGGGAACTGACTGTAAAATAAAGCTGAATATCAGAACTTAAAAAGTAACATAAAACTAAAAAAAAATATTTTCAAAAACCGACAGAAAATTTTCAAAACAAGGTAAAAGGCAACGATCTCAATGAAGGCCAAGAGTGAAAGAATATCCCAAAATCCCCTGAGAAGAAAAGGAACGAGAAAGGAATATAAAGGGAATAAAAGACAGTCGATAACAAATGCGCAGAGAAGCGAAGATTCTCTCACATCAGGAGGCCCTCCGTGGTCTCTTAAAGTAATTAAGGGCTATTGATATCATTCCTATAATTAGAAGCCGAATGCGAGCCCTCTTCAACCTTTTTTTATCCTCTCTCTCTCTCTCTCTCTCTCTCTCTCTCTCTCTCTCTCTCTCTCTTCTCTCTCTCTCTCTCTCTCTCTGTGCTTCTCCCTCCCCCGCAATTTTATTTTTTCTTTCATGCTCTTTTTCCTGTTGCAAAAACTTGCTCTAACAGCTTCTGAACAAGTCGAATTACATTAAATGACTTGAGTATACTGAATAACGCCTTTGGAAATAAGTGTGTAATGAAATCTTCCGACTTCTTTGAGAGAGAGAGAGAGAGAGAGAGAGAGTATAATGCACATCTTCTCGAAGCCAGTGAATTACCAACACATCTTCAAAGCAACAGAAACATACATTATCGTGTCACGAGTAAGTGAATAAATAAGAATTTCTAGGGAAGAAATCGTCTTTTGTAGTTTCCAGATAATGGCGAACAAATCTTTTGATCACTGGCCAACACCTTACGTCTGTTGACCTTAGCAAGGCCGTGAACGATCTTGACATGCCCTCTGAGCCAAGCCCACTTGGTGCGTTCCCAAATGAAGCGAGTTGTAAAACCTCTGGTGCTTGCCAAAAAAAGCAAAAAACAAGAAAGGATGAGATTCTTGAACCGAGTAAGGATTCCAGAAGCTGGAATTGTGGATGGGTGACGTAACTTTCAGTCTCTCTCTTCTTCTTCTTCTTCTTCTTCTTCTTCTTCTTCTTCTTCTTCTTCTTCTTCTTCTTCTTCATCCCAAGTCATGTTGGACGTCCCTTTATTTGGATAGAATCTGGCAAGGGCTTTGGCACCCCGCATCTCTCTCTCTCTCTCTCTCTCTCTCTCTCTCTCTCTCTCTCTCTCTCTCTCTCTCTCTCTCTCTCTCTCTGTGAGTGTGTGTGTGATTTTGCGAGCTTAGGGTAGCATGTTTTTTCTTCAGAAGCAATTATTGAAACGGACATTATCTCAAGGATTTGATGTCACTCCAGTATATTACTTCAGTGACCTTTCATGTAATAAATATGAGTTTCACTCACTGTTTATAATGTAATAGAAATCCTTCCGAATATATATCCATTTAATAGCTCATTAAAACTTAGGAGCACATAATATTTTACTGAATGCAGTTCTTATCGTATATAAATAGAAAGACATCAGAAAGAACTTAAAATAGTATATAAAAATAACAATGAGCGGCAATCAAGTATAGTTTTAAACAACGCTGTAACTTTGCAACAAGATTTCTCGACGACAAATCACCAGGAAAAATATTCGGCAACAGTCAGAAGTAAACCACAATCAACAGTGATTCAGTGACATAAAAGCAAGCTCCAAATTCTCATCAGAAACTCACTAAGAGTTTTTAATGTCTCACCTTCCTTAGAGCGTTTGCTTCATGTTTCGAATTTGTTATTTTCTTTGAATTAGTGTTTTGATGGCTATTAAGGTTTGCCATTTCAAAAGAACATCGCTACAAATTAATGAGTGCGTGTATGCACAAAGGTGCCTGGATCTAAATGCAAGTTTTTGCGAATTTAAGCGTTTTACACCTGTGTTGCTGCTATCAGCAGTTTTTCTCAAGAACTGATAATATGGAGATTCCTGTAAACGAGTGATTGGACCGAAATCACAGTGAGGAAAGTCGTCAACACAAAAAAAAAAAAAAAAACACTGAATAATTTGAAGATTGGAAATTGCTCTTGCGCCTAAACCAATGTTAGTCAGCCAATATGGCAGTCTTATTAACAAGTCGTATCGGCGATACAAACTTATTTTTCGAGGAGCGGCGAGACTCTAACTCTGCAGCAAACACAAAATTATAGAATTCCCTTACCAATCAGAACTGACTGCCGGCAAAATTTGGTTCAGACAAACAGCTGGCGTTCATCATTTTTGGTAATGATAAGATATAAGTTGTTGGTTTTCCTATTTCGGCATCTGGAATCAGCGATGAATTTATTCGATGAATGAAACGTGAAGGGATCTTTGCGAACAACAAAATGGTAAGAGTAGACTGTGTGACCTACAGTCTACGTTTTGTTGTCTAAATGCAGAGTTTATGGCATTCTCTTCATTGTTTACTTCGATAACAGGTTCATATATCATTATTTTTGAAACTAGAAATCTAATTCATAAACCAGTTCGGCCAGTTTATTTTTTTTTGGGGGGGAGGGGAGTGAGTAAAGGGAGCGGGTTGGGAGTGGGGGCGTTCATTGTACAAACAGATCAAAACTTTACACATACACACACACACACACACACACCAGTGAACCACATTATGAGGGCCGACATTTTTTGAACGTGTGATAAGCCACGTCACTCTGACAGTGGCGACATAGCCCTCATACCAGTCTGTGGCTCTCTTGCATAAAATAAAAGAAATACTTTAAACAATTCTTCCTTACACAAACAATGATTCTTTACACTCTCAGCTTACCTTTGTGCATTACTTCAGTTTCTTATCTAATTTTCATTAACATTTCAGCAATTCTACTCTGTAATTACCGTTGACGTTTAGTCTGCAACCTTTACTGGATTATTTCAGCCACCGAAACTTTTCACTTTTGTTTCTTTGTGCATTAGATATAACAGCCTAACATTACTTATTTTACCTAGCGTCTTCCCTTATATCTCACAACTACGTTCCATCATCGTTTCTTCCCTTTCCTTTTTTAATCCACGTACAAAAATGAAGAATAACTAGTGTACGTCTGAGATTAGAAATATATCCTCCATATTGTCAGGCTACCAGTTCCACACTCGTTTCACTTTCAGGTGAATGACATTGGCCGATCATTCCACTCGCAAGAACTTCAGATGACACTTCCATTATTTCTGGCGTAATGATGTAATGGTCTCCCGTTATCTCCACGTCGATAGCTTAGGCATCGTGGCTTTAGAGGAAGTCTTGGGTCAGCTGTTTCTTTTCAGATGACACGGCTGGTTGAAACCAAGAAGGCAGTTGTAGGGATCGAACTGAATATGATGTACGGTTTAACATCGATGGCAGTAATATCCTTATATAATCTGTATGTAATATATATGTGTGTGTGTATGTTTGTGTGTTGGTGTGTGTGTGTGTGTGTGTAGCAACAGGTTAGGAGGGAAAGGTGACACAGAGTTTTGACCCTGAGGAGGTGCATTAAACACGAATGCACTTGGTCAACAAGCTTGGATTCACCTCTCCCTCCTGGTTGGCCTGTTGTCACACCGACTCCGCACGTTCCAACGATTTGTCTTCGGAATAAATAAATAGATATACAAACACACACACACACACACACACACACACACATATATATATATATATATATATATATATATATATATATATATATTTTTTTTTTTTTTTTTTTTTTTTGTAATAACCTCTTCATTCTTCGGCATCTTCGCATTTTTTGGGGTACTTTTGGCACTACAGCGACAATCAAATGGAGAAATTCCTACTCCCCTTTGGACCTTAGTCTTTGTAGTGACAAGCGTATCCAGAAAATGTGAAGAAATCGAGAGGTTCGGAAGTCACTTTGGTTATTACAGATACATATGTGTATATCCGGTAAAAAGTGACCAGTAGGTTCTCTCTCTCTCTCTCTCTCTCTCTCTCTCTCTCTCTCTCTATATATATATATATATATATATATATATATATATATATATATATATATATATATATATATATATATATATATATACATATATATATATATACTCGTATATATATATATATATATATATATATATGTGTGTGTGTGTGTGTATACACATATATATATATATGTATGTATGTATGTATATATACTGTATATACTCGTATATATATATATATATATGTGTGTTTGTATATTATATATATCCACACACATATATATATATATATATATATATATATATATATATATATATATATATATATATATATAATATATATATATATAGAGAGATAGATAGATAGATGCAAGCACGTTTAGAAACTAAACACAACTTTGTATATATTTGACTGGAAACTGACTATTCCGAAAAGCCCATCAAAAAGATTACGCAAGAACGTTATAAATATAATGATAGGTTCGAGAATGGTTACGCACGCGTATAAATACAAGACGTATGATTACCGGTAATCTGAAATCAGGATTTAATAAAATGCTTAACACAATTTCCCACGGCAAATTGCAGGGGTTCTCGAGGTGAAGCTGAAAATGATACTTGTTGTGAAACTACATACAGGGTGTCCGAAAAGTTTGATACCACCGATGTAAAGCTGAACTATTTTTCATCATCTTCGGACAACCTGTAGAAGATGAAATTGGATGAATCGGACTTTTGAGGGCTAAGACAAACCTTCAGTCAATTCATTGACGAGAAGGGCAAAACCGATTTAAAACTGGCTGTAACAAAATGATACGTGTTGAGAAACTATATACAGGGTGTACGAAAAGAGTGAAACCACTATTGTACATCTGAGTTATTTGTCATCTTTGCACCGCCTAGTCGCCTACCTTCCGGAGAACCTCTAGAAGATCAAATTAAAGGATTCGTCCTTGTGAGGGGTAAAACGAACATCCTTCAGTTAATTCACCGATGAGAAGGCCAAAACCAATTGAAAATCGGCTGTAACCGAGAACCAATCGTACGGAAAGAGATGCGCGCGCAATCGACAAAATCACACTTTCCTGATTACGTAGGTAAGCGACCTTCGCGAAGCATCCGTGATCTGTCAGCAATGATTGGTTGGGGATTATGTCATCTTTGGCGTCACCGATTACGCAGCCGATGACGCAATTGTTTCATCGGTCACGCATTGCCGGGGTGAAATTGCTACGTTCAGGCATCTGTCGTTCGCGTGGCTGACGAAAGTGGCGTTGTAGGATTTTCTATTTTTGCAGTGCATGAGGATGATATGGAGGTGTGTGCAAACTGAGAGTAAGAATGTATCGCCTTCATCTTGTCTAAGGTCGTTTTCAAGAATGTCCATATTTAGTTTGGTCTGGAAAATAATGAATTAAAAATCTGATAAAACGAAAAGCAAAGACGAGAGGATATTTTACAATTTTATCTCATTCTTGGAGGATCATATTCCATTATTATATACTTCCATTATTACCTCTGGGGAATATTGCCAGTTTCCGACGCATCCCTCATAATGAGTAGAGTCGTGATCAGTAAAACGCCGAGAAGATATTGCATTGCAAAGATGGTAAAACAAAAAAGTTTTTCAGCAAATACTTACTCGAGAATTCAGCTCTTTTTACCTGATGAGTCTTGTTCTACTCAACATTTTGTAGTTAATTATTTCTTCCTCAAGATGGACTTCTCCCTGAATAATGCATCTTTTCTTGTGTAATTTTCTCAGCCTGAATTAATCCCGTAACAAATTCCTTCCTCTTTTCTAAACCGAATCTTAAATTTCTCTCTTTTTCCTTTCTTTTTGTGTCCATGTATTACGCAATGCCCTGGTATGTTGGGTCCGAATACATGCCCCCTTGCTCTTCCCTTCTTAAATTTCTCTTCCACCTCCTCCTCCTCCTCCTCCTCCTCCTCCTCCTCCTCCTCCTCCGCCAACTCCTCCTCCTTCTCCTTTTTGAAAAGGAGGGAGCGTGTATGTGTTTGTGTGTGTGTCCATAACCGCGAGATAGAAAACTAGTTCGACAAGTAGTCTGCGTCCTCCGAGGACATTATAATACCAAAACACTTTCTCTCTCTCTCTCTCTCTCTCTCTCTCTCTCTCTCTCTCTCTCTCTCTCTCTCTCTCTCTCTCTCTCTCTCTCTCTCTCTCTCTCTCAAGAACGTCCTCAATAACCCAAACGAAGAAAGAAGACAGAAAAAGAGGAAATATAAGATGTAATCTCTCTCCTAGTCTGAGCGTCCTCTGTAACCCCAAAAGACGAATTGATTTTAAAAAGAGGAGGAATATGTAAATTTGACCATTATTAATCGCATAGCCGTATCACAGTGGACAACACGTCGGCTGCAGCTTCTTCATACATGGTTAACGAGATATTTTGGATTATGAGCTGCAATCCTATCCGATATGGAGGGGAGAGGAGAGGGCGAATAATCGTCCGAACCCTCTGCAGGACTTAAGGATCACGGGGCATGAAGGTAATGATTATCCTGACACGGAGAAATGCGTACCCCTGTCTAGAGCTGGGATGGGTACGGCGTCCAGAAAGGCTGAAGGACGCCGAGGACAATCCTTATATATATATATATATATATATATATATATATATATATATATATATATATATATATATATATATATATATGTGTGTGTGTGTGTGTGTGTGTGTGTGTGTGTGTATATATACTTTTTTTTTGTTCCTGAAGTTGTAGATTACAGTGTAACATATGCAAATTACAGTATCGATTTGATATCAGATCCACGTGTTTAGCTATGAACCCCTATGCTCAGTTGTTTGTTGTATCATACACACACACATAAATATGTGTGTGTATATGTGTATATATATATATATATATATATATATATATATATATATATATATATATATATATATATATATATACAGTATATAATATATACATGTACACAAACAACCATGGCTTTCCTCATTTATTCCCATTTTTCCTGTTCTATATTTCGAGCTCCCCTATTTTATTAGTAACATGCACATTTCTCAATTATATATCACTTGTACCACTTTTGTATATTTATCTGTTTATTGATTTTGATAAACAGGCATGTTCACAAGAAACGTGCACCCTCTAGGATTCCAATTTCCTGAACTCCTTAGGATAATTCATAGATCTATAAGTTTACCTTGATACCAAAGAGGTCTAGTTCAGTGCCTTGAACTGCTTTGGTCTTGTGGAAATGACAGGTGTCCTAAAGTCTGTTATTAAACTTTGAAGAACGGCCATTACCTCTTTTGCTACGCCAACTGGTGTGAAACCAATACAGGGGTGTTTGGGGGAGGTTTAGGTTTGCCAGGAAAACCATAAAAATTTATTGTTTCCATTCTGAATTGAGAATCAACCAGCTACCACTCTGATCTCGCAGCTTCACTAGGTCTATCGTCTAGGTTCGCCAAGAGGTTAACCAAGCACAATCTATTCAAGTTATTGGTGAATTTCTTCGAGGTTTTTGCAGGGCTGCAACATCATCACTAAGAAAAACACTATTGTTAAAGCAACAGCAACAGCAATCGTCTAACCAGCTGCCACTCTAATTTAGCAGCTTCACTAGGCCTATCGTCTAGGTTCACCTAGAGATTAACCAAGCACAGCCTATTCAAGTTATTGGTGAATTTCTTCGTGGTTTTTGCAGGGCTGCAACATCATCACTAAGAAAAACACTATTGTTAAAGCAACAGCAACAGCAATCGTCTAACCAGCTGCCACTCTAATTTAGCAGCTTCACTAGGCCTATCGTCTAGGTTCACCTAGAGATTAACCAAGCACAGCCTATTCAAGTTATTGGTGAATTTCTTCATGGTTGTTGCAGGGCTTTAACATCATCACCAAGACAAACACTGTTGTTAAAGCAGGAGCAAAAGTCATCCCTTAACCTGCAGCAGGTGAATAACGATAAATCTTGGCTCAGATACCAAAAGTAGCACCCACTGAACACCCCGTAAGCATTGCCTGAAGTACTCTTGGGCAAGGGCACCAACTTGGCTGTCTCTCACAATACCCTTTTTTCTGCATATACACGTAAACATTTCTAAAAATCATAACAACGTGCCATTCTTAGCCTCGTGATAGTTATAAAACATAATCTCTGAAACTATACATTAATTAAACCTACAAAAAGAGTATTCACAACTAGAATTCATGAATCAACAGTAAGTTATAGGCAAGAGTGTGAATTGGTACAGTAGATGTTTCACATTTGTTTGATCTTTTGCTATTGTGATCCTTATTCTTTCTGATAGTTACAGCACCTTGGCTGTAATTTGGGAAAAAGTAAACAATATAGTCCCTAAATCCTTACCTAAAACGGTCTTGAAGGAAGAGGATTTTGAAACTCGTTTCCATTGTAGCAAGATTTTCACCAAGTATATATATATATATATATATATATATATATATATATATATATATATATATATATATATATATATATATATATATATATATATACTGTATATATATATACAGTCATTTCCGAGGTTGGGGCACGAGCAGTGTCATGGAAATCTCGATAAATGCTCAACTTAGTTTGTCAAATGAGTAACAAAAACTGAAAGAGAGAGACAAGAATACTAACGGCATAAATTAAACACTAAACGGGAGATTTATCCGAACACCCCTTCACATCAAATAACGTATTACCTCTTTAAGTGGTAGGCTTTTAACTTTATCGCAAAAATCCAGAGCCATTCTAGAAGATATTCTCAATACATAACGTGTAGAACATGATAATTAAGGCATCGGCTCGGTAACAGGTACTTTTCGAGCGTAAAGTCGTACTTTCAGACGTCGCGGAGCGTGACAAATGACCGGTCCTGGAACCAGCCAGTGACCCCGAGAGGAAATGGATAACCAGTTCTGATGCAATGGGAGTCCGTTTAGGCCTACTCGACAGGGCAAAGATATTCGGGCTGGAAGTAATACTTTAACCGCATACAAGAATGAGAGAGAGAGAGAGAGAGAGAGAAAGGAAAGCAAATGAGAAGGTGCTAAGAGTTGCCATTAAAAAAAAGGGGGGATAATTTGAGGCTCCAGGATTCCAGCCTTCGCTCCAAAAAAGATCAGCATCTGCTGACCCGCAGTCCCTCTGCTCCCATAAATCTTTCGGAATCCTCATAAAAAGAGACGTAAATGCCAAATTGGTTTCAGAAGTCTAGTCGTAGGCCCCTGGTGGCACCCCGCCCTTTCTTCCAGTAACATAACTTTTTATTCTGCGGCTGTGGTATCCCCTACGACCGTGTACCACTCCCTCTTCTTTATCGTATATTGACTTCTGTGCGTGCTGGAGAGTTGTCTCCTCGTAAGGCAGCATTCATTTGCGCATCTATGGGCGTCTGCTTCCTTGCATTATGTAAGGAGACTTCGTCCTTTGAATGTAACGGATGGTGATGCGCATGTTAAGATTTGCAAAGGCTCGGCCTCGTATTAATGCTCGAGTGAATATCATTCTTTGCTTATAACTTCTCTAATATTTCTCTTTTTTTGTAATTATTTTGTACACTGGTCACTGCACGATACGCCCTGCTGCATCAACATCCAGTTATTTCAATTTATCTCTGTCAAACGAACTGAACTGTGTTCTCGGAATTTCCAGTACCCTTAGTCTATACCCAATTCAGTTTATAAAAATTAAAGTGCAGTAATTTCAAAAATTTTCACACAAGTGTTAAAGTTTACATAAACTACAGATGACATGTTAAAAAAGAATTATTTGTTTAACACTAATAATATTTGAAATTTAACAATAATCCCAGATCAGTAACAACAAGACTGTCAAGAATTTTTTAAAAAAATTCTGATGAGGATGAAGGCCAGGCCATTTTACCAGATAATTCGAATGGCATATTGTAGGAGCGTCAAGATACGTATCACAAGAATTTCCGCCTTCAAGTTTTGAGAATAGTTGTAAATTAGACACGAAAGGAAAAAACGTTAAAAATAATAGTTTGTTTGTTTCAGATTCAGACATTTCAGGAAAATCATAGCGCCGAGCGACAGCAACCTCACCAGAACATATTCGAAAAGCATGTCAGGGAAGTTCATTTTGTGATGTTCAAGTTTTTTTTATTTTTTTTTATTTTATTTTTCTTTTTTTTGTGACAGCCACGCCTTCCCTCAAAAGCAAATACGAGAGTTTAAAAGAGTTGCCCTGAAATAAAGTAAGTGACATCTCGATACCATGCGAGCTTCGAATAAACCGTGGCGGAAGGACTTGGAATCGAGAATTCAGAAATAAAAAGGAGACAGTTTTTTCATAACAAAAAATGGGTACGAGTTGTTCACAGACCCTTTATTCATAAATAGAGGGGGAGAAAAAAATAAAGAGCGGGAAAAGGTCTCATAAAAATGACGAGACCATTTTTTTCGAGTCTGGTTTTCTAAGATTTCTGCCTGAAGGTAAAAACGTTAATATAATTTGACAGTTCACAGCTGAATTCCTTCGACATATTTGCAACACGTCTTCAAAGGTTTCCCAAAAGTAAATTACGTTTTTAAATTAATCTTCAATAGATTTTATTTCACACTCGAAAAGGTGTTCGTCTTATTAATGCAATAGTGATCTTATCTCTCATAGCAAGTCCTTATGCCTTATCTCTCATTTCGCCCAACAGATCGCCAATACTTATCCCCACCCCCGCCCCCCAAAATTCCTCAGTGCTTACAAACTTCAGAATGCCTAAGATTACCAGTAAACCCGAAGGAAAGATTTGTGCTTCTAAACTAACGCTGCATCGATGTGGTAATTCTGATGTAATATTTTGCTCCATATTGTTGCATTTGCCATTTAGTTACTGAATATTCATTATGAAATAAAAATAGAAGTTTCTCGTCTAGCTACTTGAATGCCGAATATTTATCACTGATATCTCGAATCTTAATTCTGTCAACCATACTTAAACACGA
>JANJGK010000018.1:42243877-42246377 GCA_039081455.1 Macrobrachium rosenbergii | reverse complement strand
CGAACATTAGCCGATTTTTCAAGCCATTTTAGATAATAGTGGAAGTAAGTCATCAGCTCTCCAGACGGAGCTTTCTTTTCTCCTCGGCTTCAAAAGTCCAGAACGGCCTCCTTTTTCCTGTTCTCTTAAAGTTTTACGGTCTTCCCAGACTTTATGACTTTTATTCCATTCACTTGAAAGGAAAATCCATTGGCACTACAATTTTCTGACGATCTGAGACACGCCGAAGCTATTTCATTATATTTCCGGCTCCTTCCGTACAGAGGATGTTAGACAAAAAAGTGGATTTTGTTTGAAGAACAAAGACGTATTGTATGAGGTAACTTGATGTACTTTTTAATCCACGCTCGAAGGAAGTAAGAATCGGGAAGAGGAAGGAAACGCGGGTCTTCAAGATACGGCTGATGATACACTCTTATGCTATGTATGTGTGTGTGTATGTATATAACACACACACACACACACACACACATATATATATATATATATATATATATATATATATATATATATATATATATATATATATATATGTATATATATATGAGTATAAATATTTATAAATCAAATATAAGGAACCCATAATAACGCCAGAATGTAGAGAGTAAAGGCTATATTTCAGAGACCAAAATGTCTCTCTCCTCAGGCAAATAGTGAATGAGAAAAAGTTACAGAAAAGCGGTACATATACCAGAAGGTATATATATATATAAAATTTATTTATATATATATTATATATTATATATATATATATATATATATATATATATATATATATATATATATATATATATATATATATATATATATATATATATATATATATATATATATATATATATATATATATTACAGTTACGTGTGCATACATATCGTACCCTCTCATGATAGGTGAAGTGTAACCTCCGAGGCGTAGAAATTCTATCTGAAAGGGACCGTGAGGAAAGTGGTAACAGGGGAAAATATGAGGGCCATATCACTTTGGAGGGAAAGAAGAACGTACGACTGAGGCTAAGGAAATTGGCTGAATAAAGTAACGTTGTTTTACAACCCAATGAGAAGAAAAAAGAGAAAAGGGCCGCAAATATGACAGCGAATTGTTGCACCCCGGGCTACTTAGATTTTAAAAGAAAATAGGCCAATATGTTTTGACACCTGAAGATAAATTCTTATCATTTAGAATTAGATGAAGAATGAAAAAAAAATGCGCCAACGAAAATTTAAACCACAGAGAACTGAAAAAGCAGGGGCGTTGCATAATATTTTTCTTTTACAAATGATTAAGTAAATATTCTCTTCCAATATTTTCCAGCGCTGGTATGTTCTTTTTCACATCCCAATTTATGAAAATGGAGGATTCAGAGTAGATCCTCAGTCCTATGGAGTGACTTTTATCCGCCCTCGACGTACAGCGACGAGCAAAGAATATGTTTTCCCACGGCAGTTTTGCCACGGAGGCCATTGCAGATCGGCATTGGTTGGCTTTGGACGTTTCTCTCGCTCTCTCTCTCCGATTCTTGGAAAGTAACCAAGATGGCAGTGATTTTAAGGAAAGACTGTCCTTTTTTTTTGTTCTTTTCTCCACTCTCCCTCCCCCCCCCTTTTTTTTTACTTTCCTTGAGGTGGCCGTATTTGTTAAATTTTTAATCTTCCGGGTATGAGTATTTAAGAATCTTTGTGTAAATATGCTTGTGATCGAGTTAGTAGAGTTTCATTCTTGTGTGTGTGTGTGTGTGTGTATATAATCGTTCCCCAGTCACGTAATTTTACGTTATTTGTTAATATTGAATTAGAAATGATTATCAGATCGAACATAGCTTTTCTGTATTCATATAAAAACAGTTGTAAATAGTCAACCTTCCAATGTAAACATCAGTTAGTCCAAGACTACTATAAATTGCATAATTTCTGAGACATCTTGGCCTAAATCTTATAGTATGAAGAAGGAGTTTAGCCCACTAATAATCCCCGAGGCAAAAAGCACAACCTGCGATTTCGAAGTCGATTATTGCGTGAAGAAGTCCTGTCTGTAAGTCAGGCACAAAATTAGAGAGGAGGAGGAGGAGGAGGAGGAGGATGAGGAGGAGGAGGAGGAGGAGGAGGAGAAAAATGACTTAACAATCCGAAGCGCAGCAAACAAGCGAACGCTGTTCTTCCTCCGACTTCGTCCATCCTCTATATTTGCCAACTGTCAGGAAAGAAAATTGGACGGTGTGGTGTGGAGCATCTCGCCAACCACTGGAATGAAAATAAAAATAAGTAAGAGAGAAAAAAAGGGGGGGGGGGGAGGGCGCGTGGGAGGGGGACAGGGGGGGAGTAAAAATCTCGAAAGGTGGTGAAGTGGGCGAAATGCTTAGAAAAGATTCGCCTGATTATGTCAAAACCTGACATCGCCAGATTCCGTCGATTCGGGGCTGCAGTTTATTAATAATTCGGGCGATCTCGTTTGGCGTAATCTGAAGTTGGCAGATTTATGCTTCGGTCACGCTTCGACTGGGAA
>JANJGK010000018.1:42218877-42238877 GCA_039081455.1 Macrobrachium rosenbergii | reverse complement strand
GGAGGATAAGACAGGGGGAGAAATGTAGAAATGTGATTGGGGAAGAAATATAGAAATCAGATAGGGGAAGAAATGTGGAAATTATGTAGGGGGAGAAATGTAGGGATTCGACAGGGGAAGAAATGTGGAGATTAGGTGGAGGACGAAATTTGGAAATTTGATTTGGGAGAAATATGGAGATTGTATAGGGAAGAAATTTGGATATTTAATAGTGGAAAAGTGTGGAAATTAGATAGGGGAAGAATTGTACAGATATGGTAGGGGAAGAAATGTGGAAATTAAATAGAAGCAGAAATGTGGAGGTTTGATAAGGGGAGAAATGTGGAGATACGTAGAAGAATCGATAGGGATGTTAAGGATGGCTTCGTCATGTGGAAAGAAAGACGACAGGACATTGTGAAGATTTTCCAATTAGAAATTTCAGAGTTAAAGAAGACTGATTCTATAAAAAGAACAATTGGAAAAGAGGGGCCTTAATATCAAGAAGGATTGCACTGCCTGCAAGGGTATAGGTTGGTTTAACGGGATGTTGATAAGCCTGTCTTCATACACACACTGGGTTCATCCATGATTCAACAGTTCGAGTTTGAATGTTGCAGTGAGCTTGTGGCATTTTTTTCTGGAACCACCCCTGCTCTTGGGAAACGGCTGAGAATATGTATATGTATATATATATATAGATAAATGCATATAAATATTTACATACATACCTATATACATACATAAACAGACAAGGATCTTTCTCACGGTGACAACAAGACGAACATTTATTGTGCCACTGATCGTCATACAGTTGAATTAAGGCAAATCCTGTTTTATGAAGTAGGTCTAGGGCATCCATCTCTTCCTACACCTACTTATCATCTCGTCAGGGCAAACTGTGATCTGTGATTGATTACTACCGTGGTAGGAGTAAACAGTTTTAGCTGAGCATCGCCGTCTTCAGAAGTGTCTGTGACTTGGAATACCAATGCGACTGGGCATTGTATCCTTAAGATTCTCTCTCTCTCTCTCTCTCTCTCTCTCTCTCTCTCTCTCTCTCTCTCTCTCTCTCTCTCTCTCTCTTTAACTTTTATACAAAGGAACATTCTTGTATTTCTTTGATACTTTTCCTTCATCTAGGCATATCATACATACTCTCACCATTGCTGCATCAACTCCGTTGTAATCCCCTCAACTCCTGGTGTCATTCCATTATTCAACTTCCTGATGTCCACAACAGTCATTTCCACAATGCATCATCAAACTCACACTAAACCCTTCCACTCTTGTGTCACCCAGGCCTTACTATCTTCTACTTTCCACATTCAGCAAATCAGACTTTCGACAGCACATCTTCATTTTCACTCTTTTATTCTATGATATACCCCATTGCCATTTCTATCAGCATTTACTTCCTTCTAGACAAACTTATCCTCCTAAAAGTACTTGTTCATCTTCCCCCACCTTTTAATTACTTGCTTTTCTTTTCCATATCAGAATCCCGTTGACTATCTCATCCATTTTCCTTTATTACTGAACGCAGTCTCTTCAGTCTTCTAATGGTCCCCACACCTCAGATGGTTTCTCTTTTTACCCTCTCATATTTTCTTCCTACCAGTTACTGTTATTTATCCGTTCTCTTCCATCACCACAAATTCTCCTTGATGCCTTTATGACCAAATTCTTATTTGCCATTTCCATTACCTTGTCTTTAACCCTAGCCCATTTTTCTTTCATTTCCACTTTATTTGCTTTTCTCACTTCCTTCTGACCAAACACGCTTGTCTTAATTACATTTACAGCCACCACTTTTCCACCGCTTCTCCTAATACTTGAACTTCTCTATTTCTATGTATCTCAACTTCTGTTTCAACCAAATAATGAACAAATACACGACCAATAGCCACTCCTCTTCTCAGTACTTCATTCTTCAACTTGTTTTTCGATTTTCCTTCCACGGGTCGGGATTTGAACCCCACACTTGCTTGACAAACAGGATGATGCTAACCCGGAGTGGACGATGTCGTCGTTTTTATTCGGTTTTCTTTATACTTGCGGGAGACTAAGTTTTTTTTGCCGAATCTTTTTACTCGACTGACTACTTCAGTAGTAGTGGTCGACACTAGTCAGATATTATTAAAATACATCAACTCCACGTGCACAAAAAAATCGTACAAAATAACAGTTATATTTCAGTGTCTGTGGGAAAGACATATAAAGAAAGCCTATTGGTCTTCAGGGGTGCTACCAAGCATTACCAAATATTAATTTATATTTTACTTTTTTAATAAGCGAGATCTCCTCTTGTTGTATTTCCCTTTACCTGCTCTCACTTCTTCATAATAAACACCATATTCTTTGGAAGCTTGAATTTCAAGTCAATGGCCTTTTTGGGCTTGTTCGATATGAATAGGGTTGATTTTCTGAATGTATAATAATAATAATTAACTGAACCCACTTCTTAACCTTTTACACTACCTCCATTCCCTTTTCCTTCCTTCCATCTTGCTGTCCAACCTCTCTGTAACTATTACTTCTTGGTAGAACTATGAGCTTTAAACTCAGTTTCACATTTAGAACCCTATATTCATCTTTTTCATTTTATCGATATCCTTATCTTCCTTTCCAATTAATCCAACTCCGTTTTTTTCACTTAGGCGCTGAAAGGTTAAAGGTGTCTCAGTGCCTGGCTTTACAGTCTAAATTTTATGATTCATTCTTTCATTGTTGAATACTTAATTATATTTGATCACAAAACCTGAGATGATAATATGTAATCTTCTTGAAAAACTTGTTAGCAAATCATTTACAACTGTTTTTACATCTTTTCCAAGTGACAAACAATAATCAGGAATTCCTTTCAATAAAATGATGACCAATTCTCAAACAGTAAATAAAACACTTTATAGATTGATTTAATTATATAGCAATCAAAAGAAGCTCGTTGCAGCTGAGGATTGCCTTACAGTTTTATTAGAGATGAGATGTGATATTGGGTACGGTTTTTTTTTAGTTACTAACTTGGAGAGCGCTCTCAATACCCACAGGCCGAGTCAGCAATTCTAAGTTTACGATCAGAGTTTTGTGCTAACCAGTCGCAACTGGATGACGAAATGGGCCGTAAGTTCGTTTGGGTACCCGGCTGGAGATAGGGTGGTCCAAATGGCGTCGCTGCATTCGTCATGTTTCAATAAATTGTCAGGAAGGATCGTATGAAATATATTCACAGATGCCCAAATACACATGGGTTAGTCATTCCCTTATCAATTTTACAAATCCAGAAGGAAAGGGAGCTCACTGGGAAGGTACTGGTATAGGTAAAGGTGGTAATTAAGACAGGGTGTCTGCCAGGATGAGAATCCCAAATTCTTCTCTGAAAATTTTTTTTTATAAGTTTGGTATGAATTAGTATTTAATTGTGATACACAAGATCAGAGAGAATGGAAGCATATTTAATAGAACATTTGGAAAGGGAAGGAAATCACATTAGAGACTATGTGTGTATACACACACACACACACACACATATATATATATATATATATATATATATATATATATATATATATATATATATATATATATATATATATATATATATATACATAGTGTGTGTGTTCGTGTTTGGTATTATGTGCTTCACGTTGATTCGTTTTTCTATTCATAACGCAAACGAAAGACTTCGTAATTTTGAGTTATTCTCTCGTGTATGTTTTGAATGCCAATTGACGCGTTCAAACGTATTTTAACAAAATCCCATTTGCCATCAGAAGTACTCCTTTCCAATCGGAAATTATAGTTCTTCACTCAGGATAATACCTGGTAGAGATCGCATTTTTTTTTTTAGTTTCATTGCCTTCCAGAAGCGACGTTCTTTCGGAACGGTTTACTCATGTGCTGTTCAAAATAGTTTGTCCTTGTGGAACGAGGAGAAGTAATGGCTGCATTCTCGGGGATCTTTCATTATCACTCCTTAGTTAATAAAGAATTAGTCTCCTGTCTTATTTGCTTTTGACGGCGTTAAGTAGGAAAGAATCCATCTTGAAAAGACAGAGGTAATAAAACATAATTTAGACTGAGGTGAGGAATACAGAGATAATAAAAAACAATTTAGACCGAGGTGAGGAATACAGAGATAATAAAAAATAATGTAGACTGAGGTGAGGAATACAGAGATAATAAAAAATAATTTAGACTGAGGTGAGGAATACAGAGATAATAAAAAATAATTTAGACTGAGGTGAGGAATACAGAGATAGTACAGAAAATAATTTAGACTTAGGTGAGGAATACAGAGATAATAAAAAATAATTTAGACTGAGGTGAGGAATACAGAGATAATAAAAAGTAATTTAGACTGAGGTGAGGAATACAGAGATAGTAAAGAAAATAATTTAGACTGAGGTGAGGAATACAGAGATAATAAAAAAATAATTTACACTTAGGTGAGGAATACAGAGATAATAAAAAATAATTTAGACTGAAGTGAGGAATACTGAGATAATAAAAATAATTTAGACTGAAGTGAGAAATACAGAGATAATAAAAAACAAAATAATTTAGACTGAGGTGAGGAATACAGAGATAATAAAAAACAAAATAATTCAGACTGAGGTGAGGAATACAGAGATAATAAAAAATAATTCAGACTGAGGTGAGGAATAGAGACAATAAAAAATAATTTAGACAGAGGTGAGAAATACAGGGACAATAAAAAAAATAATTTAGACAGGTGAGGAATACATATAATGAAAAATAATGTAGACTGAGGTGAGGAATACAGAGATAAAAAAAAATAACTTAGACTCGGGTGAGGAATACAGAGATAATAAGAAACAATTTAGACTGAGGTGGGGAATAACCCCCTCAGCCACCACCCACCCTTTTCAGGGAGTACATAACGTCCTCTCGTCGCCATCTTCTTGACGATGAGACCTGATGTGACTCTAGCGGCGGTGGGATTCATTTGAATCCAAGTTTGGTGACCTGTTTTCGTGTCCCTCGCCGACAATATTATAAGGGACTATTCACATGTTAATTAGTGAAGGAAAAAAGTGCGTAGGGAGAGACTGGCTTTGCTTAGGTGGGTTGGTGGAGTATCGGTGTCAGAGCTACCTACCACTTTTGGGTTTTATATCGATCTGTCTGTCTATTCGTCTATCTCGGTCTTAACGAGTAAAGATTATTAATATTTACTTAAAATGCGAGTGCTTTTTAATCGGGATGTTTTAAATTGATTCCTTAAATACGGCGTAGCAACGTTTCATAAAACAGCGACCCCCTAGCTACAGTCCCTTTAATTCATTTTACTGTACCTCCATTCATATTCTCTTTCTTCCATCCTTCTTTCCATCCTCTCCTAATAGTTATTTCATAGTGCAACTGCGAGGTTTTCCTCCTGTTACACTTTAAAAGCTTTTACACTCAATTACTCTTTCAGCTGAATGACCTCATAGGTCCCAGTGCTTGGCCTTTGGCCTAAATTTTATGTTCCAGTTCCATAAAAGAGCGAGTGCTTACAGTGAAATATATGGAATATTGGTACTTATTATAAAGTACATATGTAGTAAAATGTGGGTAAATGTATAAAATTTTATTTATTTTTCATTTCTTTTTCATCAACAGTAATAATTATGCCCGTTAATACTCTTGAAAATTGTCTACTTATTCTCTTGTGTACTTATTCTCTTGTTTAATAGATGCAATCTCTGTTATTTTTTTTATATATAACTGGGATAAATGTATGATGCAGCCTAGTCGTCAATGTGCTTACTTTACTACGTGCGGCAAATTTTAAAAATAACTCTGAAGGCAAAAAAAAAAAAAAGAATGAAAAATTTGGCAGTGAGTTATTACTGAGACTAATTAGCTTCTTACATGGAAGGCAAGAAATTCGCATCATTTAGGCAAACAGAAAGGCATCTTAGCTCCTCCTCGTCGTAAAAATGAGAGTAAATGCAAATAGAAAAGGAAAA
Organism: Macrobrachium rosenbergii; assembly: GCA_039081455.1. Lineage (NCBI taxonomy): Eukaryota > Metazoa > Arthropoda > Malacostraca > Decapoda > Palaemonidae > Macrobrachium > Macrobrachium rosenbergii. Next base: position 42,232,920 of record JANJGK010000018.1, on the reverse strand, counting down.
CAGGTAGCAGAAGTAAAAAAAAAAAAAGCATAACAGTTAATAAAGGAGGCCGAAATCGATTGTAAAAACTCATTAAGGAATAATGTATTGTTTAATCACACTGGAATAAAAGAATGCATTTGAGTAGACGAACTGAGATTTTATTAAAGGAGTGGATGGGGGTTTTTTTCATGCCCAGGATGAAAAAAAAAGGTGTTTTCCTTTTATTCATTCGAGTATCATCATCTGGGAATGAAAGATAAACACTCGAGTAACAAGAGGATAAACACGAGCTGGAAGAACGAGAAAGAAAGAGAGGGGGAGAGGAAAAAAAACAAACCCCGGGTGGAATCAGATCCCTCATATATATGAATAAGAGATGAAAGGCGTGTTCGCCCGGCCGCAAGACGCATTATTGCCTCTCTGTTTTAATAACCCCCAAGAAATCAAATTGCTGCCTCCGTTACTGCTGTCATTGTTGGGGCTGTCGCTGCCTCTCCACAGCTGCCGCGTGAGGTTTCGTTGGAGATTTCGTCGCTGCTGTTGGAGACAGTGGTGGAGGGAACGCGGCGATGATGGCGGGCGAATGAGGCATCTCACCCTTGCTTAAGAACTTCCGAGAGCCAAGCGTTTTGTGGGGGAGGGGGTGGGGAGAGGAGGAGGGGAGGGGGAGAAATACTTCAAGAAGAATGCGGCACAATTAAACGCCAACCCGAGATGTCAATTCCGTTATTAAAGATGCATGAGTGGGTGAGGATGGGTTTATTAAACATGTTGCTCCCCTCAACATTCTGCCGTAATTGGTCGCCATTTCCTCTTCGTTACCTCCGGCGCCCAAAGGAAAACGAGAAAACTGTAAGAGAACAAACCGCGTTCGTCATTCTGTCTATTTACAGTATGTATATATATATATATATATATATATATATATATATATATATATATATATATATATATATATATATATATATATATATATATATATATATATGTGGCTTCATTTGGCTCAAATCCCACTCCTTTTTATTTCTCTTTTCTTTTCATTGTTTCTTGGGTTCAGGATTAAATTTTGTCGTCCCTCTGTCATCTCTGAGAACAGGATGTGATCTACCTCTGGAGCCACTCTTCTCAGGAATATATATATATATATATATATATATTATATATATATATATATATATATATATATATATATATATATATATATATATATATATATTTATATATATATATATATATATATGTATATATATATATATATATATATATATATATATATATATATATATATATATATATATATATATATATATATATATATATATATATTACACACACACCCACACATATTTATGTGAGTATAACAAATTATCTCCAGAAGGTCCTTTATGCCTGGTACTTCATGTCAGCAAGTATTTTCGGGAGATTGCTGGCCCTATACTCTTCACCACCCTCACTGCAATCTACCACAGTCGACTAACTATCACATACATAGCTTACTACTTAGGTAACAGAGACACAACGGGATTTATCGGACCATTCAAAGTCGCTTCTCCCAGTCTGGCTATCATACCCTGGCCAACTCATTTGATGGGCAAATATCATGGAAGTATCATGATCACTAGACCAAGAGGTTATGTAATATATATATATATATATATATATATATATATATATATATATATATACACAAATGGAAAGGTTTGTTCTCTTTGAAAATATTTAGTTATATTTATGATAACGGTTGTATCGAAGCCCCAGAGAAGAACAGAGTTTAAACCCTGTACTGTTCACTGATGAAAAAGCGTTGCTGAGCCATATTTAATTATGATATGGGTCACCTCCCTGTTACCTCCCTGTTTTGTAGATGGACTCAACGTTTGAATTCGTTTTCTTTATTTTTTTTTTATTCTTTTTTTTTTAATTCTTTCATGTGCATACCTGTTTAATTGGATGTAACTTCTAAGCCGGATAGAGTTCGGAGTTTTTAGTCTAAAAAGCATATTTCCAGTATTATCCGTATTTATTTTTAATTCTTTCATGTGCATACCTGTTTAATTGGATGTAACTTCTAAGCCGGATAGAGTTCGGAGTTTTTAGTCTAAAAAGCATATTTCCAGTATTATCCGTATTTACTTAACACATTTCTGGCGGTGGACTTGCTCAGGAAACCATCTGTCTCTTTTTCAAGTCTCGTTAAATTTCATTTTCTGCTTTGGCTCTGACCTCTATTTTTATGTTTAACAATATAATCAGTACACTTTGTTGGAAGCAGGGTTCTTGCAACCAATACAGAATCAATCATACACTTACTAGGTAGAGACAAATACAGTAAATAATTAGAACTGGAAATTATTAGAACTTGAATTCACCTAGAGTTTTTGGTTTTAAGAGTAAGGGAAAGCAGATGTAAGAAGCGATTTCCAAGTCCTTTCAGCTGAAGGGATCAGTAAAGGGTGTTAACAGCAGTCACCACTGCGATCGAGCTTGTAACTTTTGATTGCAGGATGAAAGCACGCTCATGACTGCGTGCATATCGCATTAGCCACTGTAGATTTGCGTGCTAAACTATGTTTAAACAACGTTCCTAAAATGTATATAAAACCAAGTAAAAAATGCGCCGAAGTTTCTTCGGCGCAGTCGAGTTTTTTGTACATCGGATAATCAAGGCCACCGGAAATAGATCTGTCTCTCGGTGGTCTCGGTATAATGCTGTATGAGCCGCGGCCCGTGAAAATTTAACCACGGCCCTGTGGTGGCATATCCTATATCGTTGCCAGAAGCAAGATTATGAATAACTTTAGCCTTAAATAAAATAAAAACTACTGAGGGTAGAGGGCTGCAATTTGGTATGCGTGATGATTGGAGGGTGGATGATCAACATACCAATTTGCAGCCCTCTAACCTTAGTAGTTTTTAAGATCTGAGGGCGGACAGAAAAAGTGCGGACAGAAAAAAGCGCGGACGGACAGACAAAGCCGGCACAATAGTTTTCTTTACAGAAAACTAAAATCACGCTCATGACTCTGTACACATCGCATGAGCCACTGTAGATCTGCGTACTAAACTATGTTTAAACACCGTTCTTAACATGTATATAAAGACAAGACCGTTAAATACCGGGTTGACGGGCATGTAGGTAGTTATAAAAAGTATATTGCTTATTGGCAGAGTAAAAATTTTAATCACCTATTTGATTTACCATGCTTTCTTAAGGAAAAGTAAATAATCCTCAGTTGATAAGCACTCACTGAAAATAGAAAAGGTGCTCGATGCAATCATCCTAACAGTGGAGCGTAGCGTACCATAAAACGAAAAGAGGGAGAATCATCATCCGCTATAAGAAAAATAAATACTCCGTTTCAACAGCGCTCTCTGCCGATTTCAATACGTCATATTTTCTTAGAGTGAGGAATTTACACGTCAAGATTTGTCGATTGTTTCAGTTTTCAATTAACTTCTTTAAGTAAATTGTATAAAAGGCGTCGAGATACGCTGCAGTTGACGTCGTCATAATGCTAATTACAAGAAGGAGATACCGAGCTTTTTCTTCCTTCTATTAAGTGAAATCTGCAGGGAGACATTTCAAATCAGCAATTTTTTCCACACCTTCGGTCTTTATGAACGAATTCCAATATATATTGCTATTGAATATACCGGCAATAAATTAATTACACAAGACTATACCTATCTGTAATGTCACAGCTTGCGTAAATACATTTGAAATCAAATGTATTATTAATCCAGCTGAGGCTGTTATTACAATGCTAATGCTGTTCCCAGTATATTACCAAAAAAAAATCATAGACTCGATTCAATTTGATTATTAAGAATGATGGAATCTGTTCTGGATTAATTTGATATACTGATCTCTTAGATATTCAAGATATTCAGCACTGGTTTTAAACATGCCACATGTTGCTTGGTGGTCGAATTCAATGCAATTTAGCTTGATATTGTAAGTATTTTTTTCGGATGCAGATATTCCATTTCATTGTGGAAGTGGCAGTAATACTGAAATCAGAATTTAGGGTACAGTATGTGGGATGATCTGTTCAAACATTTCAATAGTCAGTTTTAGTTTTAGTGCAAACACTAAAAATGAATTTACAATTAAGGTGTGTCTTACATACGAATACTTTGCTGGAACCATTCTCATTTAGTATTGTTTATTACTGATAAACAATTTCATCCATAAGTTTATGATTTTTATAATTACTGGGCAAGTTTTGTTGGAAATTCGCTGGGCCAGTGTTCTGTATACCCTTCCACTAATTATCTGGCACATTAATTACAAAATTAATTTCTTTTTGTGTGTTGATGTAATTACTTATGACATTTATAAATAGCAGGCTTTTTCCTCATAATATTAATGCGTTCGCGCTGAAATTTTAATAGGAATGTCAGGTGATTTATGGCCTATTTGAAAGGTTGAAAAGATATTCTGATTAATACGAACAATATTTAAAGCTCGTTCCGTGCAGGGTCTTTTTTTTTTTTTTTTTTTTTTTTTTTTTTTTTTTTTTTTTAGCTTTAATGCTACTTGTTAGTTGTGCTAGTGGTAAATAGCACCATGGAAGTTCGTGTCTGAGATTTCTACCTTCACTGGATCGAACTTCGGAGAAATTGTTGAATGTTATTCAGAAGACTTCCATCTTGTTGAATGAATGACAGGTTTGGTATCTGTGGTAGCAGAAAGTGCTGTTTTTTCTCTACTTGCTATGAGCCTTAAACGAATATGCCTCAAATGTTTAACTGTGTCTTCAAAGCTCCCTTACGGGAGCATATTTATAGATTTGAAATTATTGGAGGGTCTTTATTTTTAAATTCTGGGAAAATGCGGCAGCCACCTCGTTTTTTAGCCATATCGTTAGCCTTCTGTTCCTCATCAATAAAAGTTTGGAATTCTTTTGAGATGTGGGTTGTAATTCTCTGAAGAAAATGTGGTTTCCCAGTTTCCTTCAGAAGGCTAATATTTTCTTCACTAGTAAAGGAGTGCTAGGAGTATAATTACCAGAGAACAAAACTGATGGGATTTTTGTCAGAAAGTTTGCTCAGATACTTCCTTTCCTTAAGAGCTACAAGGATTCTTCTTTAAATAGGTCTTGTGATCATTACATACCTTTTTTCTATGTACTTGCAGAGTGAGAATATGTGATATTGTTTTTCAGGTCGAAAATACTGTATAGGGGATGAAGGAATAATGTTATTAACAGAGAAGCGGGAGTTGAAAGTAGTTAGGCCACAGGAATGAAATGATTTTAAGTTGGGGTATAAGTTTCCTTGGGGTTTTCAGTGCATTATGATCTAATTTGTCTCTTAGGTACTCAGACTATTTTCAAAAGGCATAATGTCTTAAGGAAAAATATGTGTCCATCATAATGCAAATGTATATGTTCGACCCGAAAGATAAGATTATGATACGCATGAATGCGAGGGCAACTTTAAAGAATAGTTTTTTGTTCGGATTTACTTTTTTTTTTTTTTTTGGCTCCTTATTTATTCCATCCCCGATACTTGAGGGGAAACAAGTGGCGACTTAGTTAATTAATTAAGGAGCTGCCTGAATGCGAATCCTGGTTTCTCGGTTACTCTCAAGCATAAACGTTGATGATTTTAATAGTTGATTATATCCTTGTCTGGTTTCGTATGTCGAGTGCTCATTATTTCGAACTCGGTGTCGATGTATATTTTACCTTCTCTCTCTCTCTCTCTCTCTCTCTCTCTCTCTCTCTCTCTCTCTCTCTCTCTCTCTCTCTCTCTCTCTCTCTCTCTCTCCTTTAAATATTTCCGTATTGTTTAGGCATGCACGCTTGCTTCTTATGATGTAGAGGCGTGCATAGCATCTCGAACCAGTCTCGTTCGCTAGAAGATAAGAATGATAGTGGTGATGAAATTGCTATCTTGCATCTCAAAGTAATTACACTGAAGTATTCGGGGAAGAGAGGAAAAGAAAGACTTCCCTTCATGAATGGCGCTTGTGACGTCTATTCTGTATTTTTTGTATCCTTTTCTTCTTCTTTGTCCTCTCACTTGTTCTCAAGTGAGGTTGTATCCTAGGTAAGCTTGCTGTGTAAATTCATAGGGTTTTGGCGTGTTGTATAGTAATGTATCCCTGTGAGTAATAATAATAATAATAATAATAATAATAATAATAATAATAATAATAATAATAATAGTAATAATAATAATAATAATAATAATAATAATAATAATAATCATAATAACAGTTATAATGAGTTACCAGGGTTTGTGACTAAACCGAGCGAGTGGCAGCATGAGTGATCTGATAAACAAATCTTGCAGCCATTCGTGATGAATGGTGTGTGGCAGTCCTTGCGACATGACTTGGGAACAACACAAAAATGAATTTCGTTCTTAAATCTGAAGGAATTTCGACGAGACAGCAGCTAAATCGAACACCCAGTTTCTTGTGCAAACATTCAGTCAAACTCAGGATTCTTCCAAGACATGGTTTCAGATTGCTTTAGCGCACAGAATTTTTTTAATACGAAGATTTTAGTCTCAGCTTTCTCAAGCATCACCAGGAAATTAAATAGAAAATATATAGGAAGTTGATATTGAAAGCACTGAGGTGAATTAAGTCTTATTTGATAAAGCCACCGAGATAGTTATCATAATAGGTGGCAAATTCTTTTTATTAGCATTTTATTCATCCATAATAGTAGATTTCAGCCAGGTAGCATTTTAATCAAACTTATAGGCAATTTTGGTATTTCAGACGTCAACGCTCTTAAAATATGCTAAGTAGTGGCTTATGATTATAAAAAAAAGACAGCCAATTAGAAAAGCTAACTTGTCAAAGTTTTATCTAGACGGTGGAAGTCTGAAAACAAAAATGGCAGAATTTTCCACCTCAGGAGGCCTAAAGAAAGAGAGAAAAAAAAATGAAGAATCCGGTTTAGGCCCCGGGACTAAAAGTATTTAGGTTCTTACTAGAAGGATCACTCAAGAGTGAGTGAGAATGATGAGCTCCCGAAGAAGAAGGAAGAAAAGAAAGACATTTTTGGATAAGAGAAGAAAAATCTTTCTTAGTGGTTTGACTATGCGTCTTCATGCATCTTGCTTACATAGCTATTTATGAAAAAAATTTTTTTTTTGGTACATAGGTTAGATTCATTAAGTGTGTATTAAAGTGTACATATTGGAAAAAGTGACGTTTCTTATTATCTTCACACTTATAAATGTACCAAGACAGGGCAACAGATATAATTGTTTTATATGGAGAAAACCAGATATTATTTGTTCTTACGTTCGTTTGTACTCGAACACACACACACACACACACACACACACACACACACACACACACACACACACACATATATATATATATATATATATATATATATATATATATATATATATATATATATATATATATATCTGTCTGTCTTTCTGCCTATATGGAGACATACATACATACTTGCATACACACAATATACACACACACACACACATATATATATACATATACATTTATAGACTTCTACACTTTCTATTATATAAAATCACTTTTCACTGTACACCTATTTCCTCTTAGGATGAGAACTTGCCAGAGCAGACGTTAGTACAAGTAGGTGGGCGGTAGGCAGCGTGGACCTATATATATGTGTGTATATATATATATATATATATATATATATATATATATATATATATATATATATATATATATATATATATATATATATATATATATATAATATACATATACATATATATGTCTATGTGTGTGTGTGTTTCACTGTTTTCGCGTGTGCGTGTATAATCTTAACACACATCTGTTCTAAAATCATTTGGAGAAGGACGCATGCGTTATACATTAGCATGCGTGTTACGTTTTGAAAAGAGATTAAAGACCAAAATCTTTCTGAGGATCCCTCATGACCTCTGCTAAGCCCTTGAACTAGAAATAATACAGCATCTGGCCCTTTGAAGGTAAACTAAACGGTGATTGATGGATTCCTTGTCTTTGAAGTCGAGCTAAGCAAAGCGAAACGGGTCTTTAATGAAATAACTCTCATTTGCATTTATGTGTTTGTGTATGCGTGACATGATTTCAAAAATTTTATGGCTTAAATATGTCCTTACAGCCATTTGCAAACTGATAAATGTATCTGCATGAGTTTTAAGAAAGGCTAAAACAAGGTCTCCGTTGCTCACGGCAATTTTGTAAGTCCATTTTGTATTTTTTTTTATGTTAACGGAATTACAAGTCTTAGGCTTCAAGAGTATTTTGAATATTTGTAAGATAAGTATAGTTGTGAGTAAATTATAAAAATGTTGTGAGTTAAACTGTAAAAGTTTTTAGAAACACTTTAGATAGTATTAATAATTACTGATGGTAGGCCACATGAAACAAGAACGTCAATAATGAGAACAATAGTTATGATATTATCATTATTAATGATTGATGATTATTTTAATGTCACCCAGCAAATGCTCCACATGCTATTCTGAAAGTACTTCACTACCCCGAGCTGGGGCTGTTCCTAAATCCTATTCATCCGTCCATCTTATATTGCTCTAATGTACAAGTATTTCAAAGTGGTTAAGAGACGCTTCGTAAATGGGGCAGATTTATCAAACGTTCTATTTGACTTGTCAGACGATCTGTTAGATTTTGATTTTTGTTGATTATTCACTTGACATTTTTTTAGCCAGATAATAGAAAAGCCAATGTAACTTCGCTAGAATAAATACCAATTTTCCATTTAAAAGGTATGAGGTGCTGTCGAGAATTTTAAGCTATTTAATTTTCGAATTACACCATATTCATTAAGTGTTTGAAATGCTGTTCATTCTTTTTGTTGTTCTGTTTCAGTGACTGATCTAAATTGCTTCACCTTTTTATCTCTTGATAACCGTTCATTTTCTGAAAACTTTGATAATCTGCTTAGTTTTATTGTTTATATTCCTCTAAAAGTCTTGATATATTCATAACAGTCCAGCCTTTAAAATGGTCAAGATTGTGTAATAAGAGCCTACATTGAGTCCGTTATCTTTCTTATATAACGTATTCATCTGTTTAATAGCCGTTGTAAGCATTCCTGTTTTTAATGTTGACTCAGTGATATATTCAGTTTTTATCTAGAACAACTCCAATCGTATTTTGCCGTCAAAACAATTGTAAGAGCCTTTTTTTTCGGGACTGCTTTTAAACCACGCTTTTGCGAGTTATTTATTTTCAAGCGATGTGTCCATTTTGGTCCGTATTAGTATTTGGGGTATTTGTAATTTTAACGTAATTATTGTTTGAAGTTCCTTGAAAGGTACAGTTTTTCCTTGTCACAATATTTTTGTGGTCACTCTCTACTACCTGGGAAAAACATCTCCAATTACAGTGGGTCGTGATTATCCTTAGAACCGGACTTAAGATGGCATGCATTAAATATGGTATTATATATCTATCTATCTACCTATCTGTCTATCTATCTATCTATCCATATATGTATAACTGAATCACGAAAATATGGAAAGTGGTGAATATACAAATAAAGTAAAGGACGATAGTCGAAAGGCCTCGCAGCACTCCATTGTTTCCCTTTCCTTCGTGGATTTTGTCTTTATTTATATATATATATATATATATATATATATATATATATATATATATATATATATATATATATATATATATATATATATATATATAATTGTGTGTGTATGTGTCTGATTATCTAGTAAATCTGCAATGTTTTAATAAGATAGGCGGATACCCTTTTTGTCATCGTCAACCCTTTAGCATGATTCCAGGTCATCAAGACATACAAAAGGCGAACGCCAATTTCCATAGACCGAAGGGATCGATCCTGAGTTATCCTTTTTTTTTTTTTATAGTCCTTCACCGGATAACATTATTACTTCTGTTTCTCGCGGGGAGAAAGAATGTTTCCGTGCGGCGCAGCCCTTTGTATCGGCGTCTGGTTCCACCGCCATTGGAATCCACTTACGTTTCCTCTGCATCGGGACGGTTGTTGTGCGAAAACAGGAGGAAGAAAAACCATACGCCTCTCCTAATGTCTTTCTTTTGTTGTTTGTTACTGCTTTTGTTAGAAATGCTCCCGATGTGAGACATTCCGCCTTCTTATCTCTCGGCTCTTACAACGTCTTGAAACCAAAGGAGTTCTTATCGGCCGCTATCTTTTTTACCCCCTCCCACCGTAATGTCGTCGCATTTTTTTTTTCCCTTTAATTTCGTCTCATTTTGGACGCCGAGAAAAACGCCGTATCTCATTGTTTCACTTTTTTGTGGGGGCCGATTTTTAACCATTCAGATTGCCCGGAAGAAACTTTTCTTTCTCTGAAGACGATACAAAATTGTTCCTTCTCCCTCTCTCCTAAGAGGAAATGGAATTACTCTCTCTCTCTCTCTCTCTCTCTCTCTCTCTCTCTCTCTCTCTCTCTCTCTCTCTCTCTCTCACATGGTTTTGTGTGATATTTTCTCACTTCTGCTGGAAATATCTTTTATTGCCATGTTGCCGAAGCGTAAATGAAGATACTATTAGCGTAAAGGAGAATATGGCGCCGAAAAATTGCTCGCACTTAATAACAGGAACAACGCAGGAAAAGGTATGAGGAAGAGTGGAAAGAAAATGATGATGATGATGATGACGAGGAGGAGGGGGAGGAGGAGGAGGAGGAGCTGAGGAGTTGAGGAGTAGGAAAGGAGACTGCTTGAGCGTTTGTCTAATTTTAGGTCATGCTCAAGTGGATCTTTTCGGAAAAGCCAAGAGTGCGACATCAGTCGCATAGCTTTTGGAAGCAAGCACTGTTTTTCGCTAATGACCGGCTGTGAGAGGATTGTGTCCTGAGAGGGGAGGGAAGTGTTGGTGCTGCTCTTCCTCGAAAGGGGAGAGTGGGGTGGGGCGGGGGAGGGTGTTGGGGAAGTGGGAGAGATAAGGCGGGTAGGGGTAAGAGAGGACAATAGCTTCTGTCGCCATCAATTGCTTTTGCTTTTTATATCTTTGTCAGTGGTGTATTTGTTTTATTTGTTAGCTGGTCAGTGTGACGTAAAGCCATTATTATTATTATTATTATTATTATTATTATTATTATTATTATTATTAGGTAAAGCAATTGCTATTATTATTATTATTATTATTATTATTATTATTATTATTATTATTATTATTATTATTATTATTAGTTAAAACATATATAATCACTAATGACACATAGGGCTTATAGAGAGGCAGGGATATAGATATTCTTTTGTTTACATTTTTGAATGAATTGACGTACATTGCTGCTGACTCTTTACGGGCTCCTCTATGAGCAAGAGCCCATGCTGGCACAAGGCCAGCTTAATCAATAACAACATACTGCTTATATTCAGAAGGAGGCGAGAGAGAGAGAGACTGAAGCGACCTTTCATAGGGACGACGAATGTCTTATGAAAGGAATAACCTCTAAAAGATATCGGCTTTAGGTCAACAGTCAGCTTTCTTTCCTTTCTTTTTTTTTATTCTTTATTTTTCTTTTAAAACTTGGAACGTTGAGCCTGATTGGTTTTGGTTTTTATTTTCTCATTCTTGATTAGGTTTTTATTTATCAATTTTTTTTTTTTTACTTAACTTTCCGTGTATGATGCCGAGAGCGGATTGACTTTAGAGTGTTTTTTGTTTCTTATAATTAGGGTTTGACTGTATTTTTATTTTCAAATATATGTATATATTTGTATACACACACACACACACACACACACACATATATATATATATATATATATATATATATATATATATATATATATATATATATATATATATATATATATATATATATATTGTGTGTGTGTATGCATCTACAAACACACATCAATACATGCGCGCGCGCGCCTTATCCATGAAAGCACATGGTTCTCGTGTTCACAGCTAGTATTGTGGATTGAGGTTGCTGACACTTTGCCTTCAATCTCTGCTGCAGTCCACTACAGCTGACTGCTGCAGGTCACTGCTTATGTCTAAATATGCTCCTTGGATTTATTGATTATGCCCATTTCGCTATGACACTCATCGAGTTTCGATCTTCAGTCGTCAAGATGAATGCTGTCACTGCGATATCCGGTGTGTTGTATATGTCCGTGTGTGTTTGCGATATATATATATATATATATATATATATATATATATATATATATATATATATATATATATACATACGTATCTATATGTATATTTTTTTCAGTCCAACATGAAGCCTTTTTTCCTCATTGGGTGACTATCATATAGACCACTGCCACATTTACGCTTAAACTGCTGAATCGTGGATGAACCCCACTGAACTTTCAGAACGCTGTGTAGTTCCTTCACCTACAAAGCAAGCAAGCTCGCCAGCAGCGTTCAAACGCCCCTACGTTCACACACTTTCATTTACCTCTGTCTTGCAAGCACTCTCTTGCTTCCTGGATGTTGAGTTACTCTTTTCCAATACCTTTTTCCTTTTGTGTATCCATCCTTTTCTTGAATTTTTCTTCCTTTCTTCCAACTCCTCTGAAGTGTTGGCTCTTTCTCTAAAGCCTATCATCCACCGTTCTCTCCACGTGACCGAACCTCTCAAAACTCTTATCCATCCTTTCACCCAGAGTAGCCCTTTTACTTTTCCTTCTGTATATCTCCAGATTTGTTTGATTTTCAGTACTTTTTCCACAACTACTACTTGAAACAATTAATCTTCCACCGTCATTCACATTCAGCATCCTTGTTTGATTCAATTGTCCCTTCATATATTCCAGCCTTGGCCTCCATAGACCTCATAAGATTCCTCCCAATCTTACATAAACTTTCTGACACCTTTCTTGCTTCATCTGATCTGCCACTCACATCTTTTCTCAGTCTAACACATGAAAAATATTTTATTATTAATACATATAAGAATGCACTATCTCCATTCTCTCACCACCCATGCAAGCGTTTACTGACCCTCTTCCGCGTTACTCTTGGTCACGTTTACTTTTGTACTTCTTGGAAACACTTTCAGACTCGTTCGCTAATCTACAGCTTTTCTTCACTGTTCCTGATTAGTACCGTTTAATTTCCAAGCGTGAATGTTTCCACACTCCTTTCACGACCCACCTTCTTATCCAACACAGCCTAATATTTACAACTACTGTCGTTTCTCTGACTTCTCTCAGCATACCATCCGTGAAAATATTAACTATCCTTGGAGATATATCACACTTTTATCTCGGTGACAATTTTACACCAAATCAGTCACATACCTGCAAACTCTACACTTCCTTCATTAAGCATTTTTACCACTCTCAGCAGTATTACTCTCTGCTATATCGTACAACCTCTGCTCACTCCATCTTGCCTCTGTTAGTTCAGTCAACAGCTCTCTCGAGGTCCATGTATGCCACGTATAACGTTTTTTCGTCCAAAATTTTCAAATAACTGTTTCATAAGAAATACATAACCAACACATCCTATGCCTTTTCTAAACTTTTACTGCCCTTCCTTATCACATCTTTTGTCATCTATTTTACCTTGTCAATCAAAATCGCACTGTACGATTCCTGATATATTTAAGTGTATAATCTCCTGAATCACCTTTACCGTTATACAAAGGGACGATTATTCCTGTCTCGTTCCTTTGGAACTTCCTTCCTCCAGACATATTTTACGTACCCTGATCAGCAATTCGATTACACTTTCAACACCAAATGGCAGATTCTCACTTTAAGTCCTGGTTTCTTTAAATATTTTTCCCTCTTAATGGCCATCCGTACACCCTCAGTAGTAAATTCCACAAGCATTCTCAGACTTATCCGAACATCTTTTTGTGTCATTCAGTTGAGCCTGTCTTCGATCTTCCACTTTCAGCAAATCTGCAAAATACTCACCCATCAGCCCAGGGGTGCATTCTCTCTAGATCGGGGTAGTGTCGTCAGTGCACCTCATGCGGTGCACTGTAGGCAATACTTAGGGTTCTTTGTGTCGTCCCTACGGCTTGTAGCTGCAACCCCTTTGATTTCCCTTACTGTACCTCCGTTCATATTCTCTTTCTTTCATCATACTATCCACCTTCATTGATTCA
>JANJGK010000018.1:42198877-42216377 GCA_039081455.1 Macrobrachium rosenbergii | reverse complement strand
TCCAGTTATCCATACTTTCACGTTTCTTCTAGGCTAAAGTTCTGAATGAAAAAGGAAAAATTCTATCTATGATGCACAAATTATTTATCCTTATGCCAACAGGGTAACCTTATTATCCAATATTTTCTTTTGTCGCAGTCTTCAAATTATACAGTATGCTTGAGAAGGTATAATATGTAGATATGTAAGACTTAAAATATTGTGTATTCATCCATGTTCTAATGTTCTTTTATTTACAGACTGCTAGAGTCTACTGTCGTGGTGCAAGGCTCTGTTGCCGTAAGGTAAGTGATAAATGAATAGCAACTTTTGTTACCATTTCAGAACTGGGAGAGGGAGAATTTTTTTATGGAAATAGTTCCTTCAGGATTTACCTCATAAAGTTTAACATACATACATACGTACATACATTCATATATATATATAAAGTATATATATGTGTGTGTATGTATGCATATATATATATATATATATATATATATATATATATATATATATATATATATATATATATATATATATTTGTTTGTAATCTCCTGGGTTATCCTCTAATGAAGCTAGCGGTTGCCGGATACGTCATAGTGGGCTGAGTGCACCAACCATTTGCTTAGGCGATAATGGCTAGTAATTCTTTTTACCTGGTCCTTTTCATTATTTCCATCAATCATACGTATTTTTTATGTCATCCATTTTAGGCGGCGCACCCTCTCCGGGGTGGTTATATCTTTGTTCATTTTCTGCACTCACAAAGATTGGCTAAGGTAGCGTTATGTTCAGTGTTTTTAGTTTTCTGCAAAAGAAAAGTGTTGTGCCGGCTTTTCTGTCCGTCCGCACTTTTTTCTGTCCACCCTCAGATCTTAAAATCTACTGAGGCTAGCGGGCTGCAAATTGGTATGTTGATCTTCCACCCTCCAGTCATCAAACATACCAAATTGCAGCCTTCTGGCCTCAATAGTTTTTATTCTATTTGAAGTTAAAGTTAGCCATAATCGTGCGTATGGCAACGATATAGGATATGCCACCATCGGGCCGTGGTTAAAGTCTCATGGGCCGCGACTCATACAGCATTATACCGAGACCACCGAAAGTTAGGTATAATCTTGGTGGCCTTGATTATACGCTGTACGGAAAACTCAATTGCGCCGAAGAAACTTCGGCGCGTTTTTCGCTTGTTTTGTGTCATCCGTACGATTGCGTTTGTCACCATTTCATTCGTATGAATCAAGTTTTCAGCTCAACATTCTTGCCTTTCCGCGTTTGAATCCTCTCTCGGTCTCGTTTTTTGGTTTTGCGGTTACATAAACGTTCTTCAGTAGATCAAATTGTTGTAAACTGGTTTCTCTTAACGAATTCAAAATATGGAAATTTAGTAAATCATTTTCTTTAGAAATAAAAGAGAAAATCACTTTGCTTGTTAGATTTATGAGGGTTCAGCAAACGTTGTTTAGATGAGAATTTATCTCATTTTGAATTCATTAATGACAATTTTCACTAACCATTCAATTCCATGATCTAAAATAAAAATACGTGTGCATTTTGAAAACAGAATAGCATTTGTTCCGGATATTTACAAGTTTAGTCGTATTTATCTCATTGCTTGAAAAATTCTACGTAATGATTTATTATAACAATATTACATTTCGTTTTCATTTTATTTATTTTTAATTGATTTTTCACAATTCTTTTTAACGGAATTTATTACTGCCGTGATTAAATTTTTGCGGATAGGATTTAATTCTTAATTTGTTTCTCTGTGATTTAATTCAATCCATCGTTATAGGACAATTATTTTTATATGTAATTCATATTCATATCTTTCAGGATATATTTTTACCAATCACTCTTCCATGACACGCATTGACACTATTTTATTATATTTGTTATGTAACTTTACGAGATTTTGTTGCATTTGTTGTTCCGTTCAAAGTATTGAAACCTGTTTCACCGAATGATAGTATCTATGGGGTTTGTTTGAGTCTTCACTACAATATATTTTTCACCGTTTTGTCATATTACAATATTTTCACTGTTTTGTCAGATCCGTAATTTCACTTTCAGAAGTTAATTTACTTCGTTTATGTTGAAAGAAATAATATATTTGTTCTTCAATAATCACTTAAATTTAAATAAGCTTTTTTATTGCTCACATGTTCAGCGTGTTGTTTTTCCCTTTGAAATACTTTTGTTCTAATTTAGTACCTTGGAATGCGCGTCACTCTGTCTGTAGCTTATCAGCATGAAAACCATAATTTCATAGCTGCTTCTACATGCTTGTATATGTGCATCAGTGTAGGAGTTCTTTGTTTATCAGTTGTATAATAACTGTATTAAGAAAATGTCCTTTTTAAAGGTTTACAGTGAAATCCCTGTAGATACAAAAATAAAGTTTAGAGTTAAAGCTGGTAAATACAAGAACGGAGCCCATATAGTGAAAAAAATATTCTTCGCATATAAAACAAAACTTTGGTAAAGATTCGATACAGTTGTGTTAGGTCAGCTTAGATTTGTATGGTAGCGATTACTGTTGAAGATATGATAGGGCGAAAACGTCCCTATGGTATTGCAGGCTGTATAAAATGTTATCAGAAAAGTCCACTTAATATATATGAAGGGAATTTAGTTGTGTAATCAAAACTAAACTCTCAAAGACTGTCTTTTGGGTATCCTTACGTTTGAACAACCCCGATTTTTGGTTAGACTAACAGTACTATAAGTGAAAAGTGGATTCAGACTTAGTGTCCTATATTCCAATGGAAAACTCACATCTTCCCAAGAGTCATGTAACTCTTTTTATTTATAATTTTGCTTATAATTTATGTAACATTCAGATATCGTGGGGGTATCCATTATTATTGCAAAACGACAGACAGTTGCTCGAAGCAAAGTGTATGAAGTGAAATTTAATGCTGGCAACTGTGTCTGGCATATGCATTTCATAAGAACGTGCCCTGGGTACTTCGTGCTTACCTTTGCACGAAATAGATAACGCTAAAATAAGTACCGGCGTTCCTCAGCTCCGAGTTTCAGAAATTCGATTGGGAATCTCGAAGAGGTAGGTCCTCGAGGCAGGGCAGAGTCCTTCCTTCCTTCCTTTCCTTCCTCATTTGAGGAGGCCATTTGCATAAGAGAGTGGTGAGACGTCGAAGAGGTCCTGAGGGAGAGGGGGGATGGCTGGGGATTATGGCCTGATGGTAATGGTAGCTGGAAGGGGCATACTGGCCGGATGGGGCGTGGTATAGCCAGATGGGGATGTTTTTTGTGTGGATGGGGAATGATAGCTGGGTGGGGATTTTTTTGTGTGGCTGGGGAGTGATAGCTGGTGGGGATGTTTTTTGTGTGGCTGGGGAATGATAGCTGGGTGGGGATTTTTTTTGTGGATGGGGAATGATAGCTGGGTGTGGTTGTTTTTTGTGGATGGGGAATGATAGTTAAGTGGGATATTTCTTGTTTGGATGGGGAATGATAGTTGGGTGGGATTTTTTTGTATGGATGGGGAATGATAGCTGGGTGGGATGTTTTTTGTGGATGGGGAATGATAGCTTTGTGGGGATGTTTTTTTGTGGATGGGGACTGATAGCTGACTGGGATATTTCTTGTGTGGATGGCGAATGATAGCTGGGTGGGATGCTTTTTTGAGGATGGGGAATGATAGCTGGGTGGGTTTTTTTGTGGATGGGGAATGATAGCTGGGTGGGGATGTTTTTTGTGGATGGGGAATGATAGCTGGGTGGGGATTTTTTTTCGTGTGGATGGGGAATGATATCTGGGTGGGGATGTTTTTGTGGATGGGGAGTGATAGCCGGGTGGAGATTTTTTTGTGTGGATGGGGAATGATAGCTGGGTGGGGATGCTTTTTTTCGTGGATGGGGAATGTTAGCTGGATGGGAATTTTTTGTGGATGGGTAATGATAGCTGGGTGGGGATATTTTTTTCGTGGGTGGGGAAGATAACTGGATGGGGATTTTTTTGTGGATGGGAATGATAGCTGGGTGAGGATGTTTTTTCGTGGATGGGGAATGATAGCTGGCTGGGGATTTTTTTGTGTGGACGAGGAATGATAGTTGGGTGGGAATGTTTTTTTGTGGGTGGAGATCTTTTTTTGTAGATGGGGAATGATAGCTGGGTATGTTGGTGGGTAACTGGCAAATGTAGCGATTGGGCATCATTTAGAATAGGGTATGGAAATGGAGGGGTCTTAAATAAAACCGACGTGGAGAAGGATTTCATTTTTCTTAACAGATGAAGCAGGACATTCAAAAAGATATCCTGTAAGAACTTTTAGTACAATAAAGGTTAATTAATGCTTAAAACGACAGGTTGAAAGGACTCTCATAAAACGCTATTGGTGGAGTTTATTTTACACAGACTTGCAACAGGGGAAAATGTGTGCTATTATCAGCTCAAAGGGTGTTATTAAAACGCTCTTTGTACCTTGTAATAGATGGGCGGGAGGTTATGTTTTGATAGCGAGGGGCGTGAGATATTTACAATTAACTGCAATAACATGTACGTTTTAGCTTAGTAATGGAGATAGATATTATATATATATATATATATATATATATATATATATATATATATATATATATATATATATATATATATATATATATATATACATACGTGTGTGTGTATGTATATGATTTATATTTGTCACTTATAAACACGTGATTTCCATGAGAATTTGTTTTGTTTGTGAGACATGATTTGTTTTAAATTTCATCGCAGCGCCATGAAGTGTATCTGAGTATACTTTGGAATTATTTGGTTCTTGGCAGGTAACACCCTCAACAGGATTACGCTACAGAGAAACAGGTATAAGATTGCTCTGTGTGATAATTCCTTGTGAGCTCTTCATACTGAAATCACGTGATAAAATTCGTATAAAAAAGGGAAAGGTTTTGTCTAGAGCATAAATATTTTAGCCCCATAGATTATTAGTGCTCTCAGTTCACCTCACGTGATGCACTGTAGGCATTACTTTAGCTTCTTTGCAGCGTCCCTGAGGCTCTTAGCTGCAACCCCTTTAATTCCTTTTACTGTACCTCCATTCATATTCACTTTCTTCCATCGTGCTGTCCACCCTCTCCTAACAGTTGTTCCATAGTGGATCTACGAGGTTTTCCTTTTGTAACACCTTTCAGACCTTTCTATGAATTTCCCTTTCAGCGCTGAATGACCTTATAGGTCCCAGCGCTTGAGCTTAGGACTAAATTCTATATTTTATTCCCTTCCATGAATATTTCAGGCAATAGATGATTTCTTCGTGAGAAATCCATTGTTCCATTATATCACCTTTCCTCGATGGTGGTTTAATTATTCAAGGCAAATTCCTTGATGAAAAATTTCTTGTCTGTCGCTAGAAATTCATTAAATGGAGGATAGTGATTCGGTAAAAACTGTCTTGCGCATTTGTATCTAGTTTTGTATTCTTCCATTAACAATCAGTTACTGTTCTAAAGAATGTATTCTCGGGTTTATCCATACAGTGATCATTTTTTGCAAATGAATGATCGGTAATAGAAAAGACGTCTTTGGACCAAGGCGAGAAATCCCGATGGAAAGAGAAAACATTTTGCAATGCTGACATTAATAGGAAACTCTGCATTGAGATTCCGCGCTGAAAGATGGCAAGTTATAATTAATTGCAAATAAACATCCTACATTGTTTTCAAAAACTCCGTGGATTGATTTACATAGTATCAGAGTTCAGTGAATATAAAGAGATATATTTACGCCGTAAGTTATTTCACGTATTCAGATTTTAATCGAAAAAGCATATAATTTTCAGGCATGATTAGTAACCTACCTTCACATTGTAGACATCATTCCAACATTATGCATTAATACCCAAATATAAAGCTATCACATACCTCAAACAGGGTTCCGGTTTGGGAAAACGTAGAAATACATAAACTAAGTCACATTATAATACTGTAGATGTAAATAATATAAGTGAGACTATATTTCGGAGTCATAAAAAATCTGTAAAACGTTGATTAAAGTGACCATGACGTTAGGAAGAAGTATGGTAAGGGTGGTTCTGATAATATTATCTCTCTCTCTCTCTCTCTCTCTCTCTCTCTCTCTCTCTCTCTCTCTCTCTCTCTCTCTCTCTCTCGTCTGCGTCCGCGATCCTCTGAGAACGTCTGAAGACTTCTAAAGCTTTCCACGGAAGGTTGGTACACGTACAAACCGACGCACCGAGCATTCTTACCAAGATTCCGAAACACAATTTAAGGCACTTATTTTCCCTCAACTTTGAACCGTAGGGGAATGGCAAGCGGTGGCCGTTTTCTCTTACTGAGAGAAAGAGGGGCGATGTATCTGTCTCTCCTCTCTTTGTGTTGTCCATTTCTTTCCAGATTTCTTCTTCTTCTTCTTAGCTGTGATATATTTTTATGTAGCCCTTTGGTTTTACGTTACACCAGTCCATGGAAAGGGTTGCATGTATGCATAATAAGGATGGAAATTTTTTTTAAATGTATTTTTTGCGTGCTAGAGAAAATAATTGATTTATTCATAATTTTTACGAATATTTTTTGCCGACGTCGTCTGCTAATGTTTATGAATATCGCACTCTACAGTTCCACTGACGTCGAGGTTTTGATAGCAGAGTCAATTTTATTTATAATTCATGAAGATGGTAAACTTTTTAAGCTTCGTTTGCGCTAAGAAGAAACCATCAGCATTCTCTCTCTCTCTCTCTCTCTCTCTCTCTCTCTCTCTCTCTCTCTCTCTCTCTCTCTCTCTCATCCGCAATTTCGTACTACTCCATTTCTAAGCAGTACTCTACCCAGCAGATGGTCGGGGGATTGTGTACCAGCAGTCTCTGGCATGCTGTGCCTGTCGTCTGTTATAATTTGATTGACCAAGGCTGGCTTTTAGCTGCGGAACTTGAATGACCGGAGGGTTTGTAGCGTTACTCGCTACACACACACACACACACACACATATAGCTATGTATATATTTATATATATAAATAAATGTATATATACACACATATATAAATAAATGTACTGTACACACACACACACACACACTTGCTGGCCGGATGGGTTAATGCGTCCACTGTAGTCCTGAGTTCTTGTCCTTCGCTGGTTCGAGCCCCCGGGACGACGAACTTATTATCAACTAAAACATTCCCCTTCGGTAACATATATGAAAATATATTATTTTCGAGGTAGAGCGAATTGGATATTAAAGGACGTTTGTAGCTTACTGATTGTATATGAATCACGGTGATGTGATAAAAAGTCATATATATATATATATATATATATATATATATATATATATATATATATATATATATATATATATATATATATATATATATATATATATACACACAAAATGCATGCTTGTATGTATGTATGTATGTATGTATGTATGTATGTATGTATTAGACATAATGACTTCCTAAATTCCTGACTTCCGCAAACTTTTCTGGGTTCCTTATGAATGCAAGACTTTTTCCCAGGGCTTTGAAGACGTATGTTTGCTGTTAAAAGATACGTATATATCTATCATTTATAAAAGACCTTAGATCCTATACACACACACACACACATATATATATATATATATATATGTATGTGTATATATATATATATATATATATATATATATATATATATATATATATATATATATATATATTTATATATATGTATATATATACTGTGTATATATATATGTGTGTGTGTGTTTACTCGCCTGAGCTTGACTCCCGAGCAAGGCAGAATGCTTGAAGGAAGATCATTTGAATCCCTTTGGCTCTGTTGTTCAGCCAAGCAGGGAGTGAAGTGCCAGGTAATATGTCAAATGTGTGAGCTGGAACCAGGGTGCTAGCGGCATCATCTGTAGAAACTTGCAGTGATTCCCTCCTAGTCAGCCACAGTAAGATGTTCGGCGTAGGGATATTCAAATTCAAGGTTTTTTTTTTATTGAGTTTTGTTCCTTGAAGGAGTATCTGAGGATAACAACAACAAGTGTAATTATAAAATGATACTTTTGACACAAGACTAACATGAAAGATTAGCATCGGAGATCCATGAGAATATTTTGAGAAGGAAATTGCCTGATAGGACCTTTCGTTGGTTTCCAAGGTCCTGTTATGGATTTTACTTATGGGTCTTTGTGAGGGATTTGTTGAGTTACAAAACGTTTAATGCCGTTAGAAACACCCGAGGTGAGAAAATAATCCAAAATATTAATTACGTAGTTTATCCTGATGTCTTCATTTACTTAACTCCAAGTTCTAAAATGACCAAGACTTGTAGAGCATCTTTTTTAATGCTTGTAAACTAACCAGACTAATATGTGTATGTTCTCTGGTGCTGGAAAATGAACCTCTTACCAGTTACGACCGTTTATGATCCAGAGTACTAATGTTATGCAAGTGACCACTTGCTTTTTAGGTTATTCCGGGTTAATGGTACTCGGGTCATCATTAAATTTTCCTTCTTGCTGCATGATTCGATTTACTCGTCAAGAAGAGAGTTCCTTATTTTTCGGTGGTCTTCATGACATTTGTGCCGCCTTTGGTGCATATGATCCCCCAGAAGAACTGCTTTGTAGTCCATAAAAGTATTTTAAGTAATCCGAATTGTGTGGAAGCATTAAAACATTGTACTGCGGCCTACATTACGTTCTAATATTTTCACTGCAGTGCTGATCCACAAGTAAAAGTTAGACTATTCTTAACGCGATATTCAAAGAATGGGCAATATCCTGAGGGTTTTGTAATGAACGAAGGTCTATCACTGATAAGCTTTATAGTCAGTCATATGATGATTGAATTTTATGTTTACACAAATTCTGGGGAAATGTTTTACTGTTTATTAACAGCAACGACAACAACACTAATAATTTTACTAATGATATAGACAATATACCCACGTGACTACAGACTTCATTTTTGTTCTGGATTTTCTAATCGAGGACTGATAATTGAATGATAATAACAATTAGCTGCCAGGAGCCGTTATGTAACATAAGGAATGACCATGAGAAACAGGTTCGAAGACCATTTCAGTCCTGGTAAACAAAGAACCCAGAAAGTACCCCTGATAAATGGAACCATGCAACGGCACATAGTAGTTAAGGGTAAAGGGAGAAAAACTGAAGAAAAGTACCAAGATCTTACGATGGAAACAAGTTGAGGTGGAAGTGGTACCCATCATCCCTGGACCCCTAGAGCACTATTGGTAATCCCGGGGGACCTCAGGGAGGGACCTGGAGAGAGAGGATAGGATGCGCAAACCTCGATTTGGGCTTTCTCAAAGAAAGTACACAGCTGGCCACAGCAAGGTCCTCAGGAAACGTGTTTCAGTTCGGATCAATGCTCTGAGATGCTAACTAGCAAGGCTGTGAGCGAAATAATAATAATAATAATAATGATAATAATAATAATAATAATAATAATAATAATAATAATAATAATAATAATAATAATAATAATAATAATGACGAGAATGTCTTCTGCCTTGTTACGTAGTGAACACCTACCGAAGGCTACAGAAGAATGCAATCATATTACTTTCGTAATTATTTCTTTCCTCAACTTCTGTTTGCAGATGCTCCAAATAGTCGGGTCGTATATTGACAGAACAAAATACTTTACAGAAAAATTATCGTAAATATTTGTAGGTATGTTAATAAAAAATAACTTAAGCTTTCATATGGGTCAGGTGTGCGGAATTACAGATGTACTAAAAATTATATAGCATATATATACGTGCGAACTCAAAAACGTATTCAAACGTACTGGTAAAACCACTGGAAATAAAATATCTATATATATATGGTTCAGAACAGACATAGCACACAGCATTAGATAGATAGACGGACAGATAGTTAGATATATAGATAGATAGAAGATAGATAGATAGATAGACAGACAGACATAGCACACAGCATTAGATAGATAGAAGGACAGATAGTTAGATAGATAGATAGATAGATAGATAGATAGATAGATAGATAGATAGATAGACAGACAGACATAGCACACAGCATTAGATAGATAGACGGACAGATAAATAGATAGATAGATAGATAGACAGACAGACAGACAGACAGACAGACAGACAGACAGATAGATAGATAGATAGATAGATAGATAGATAGATAGATAGATAGATAGATAGATAGATAGATAGATAGACAGACAGACATAGCACACAGCATTAGATAGATAGACGGACAGATAAATAGATAGATAGACAGACGGACAGACAGACAGACAGACAGACAGACAGACAGACAGACAGACAGAAGTAAAAAAAATCAGATTGAATGACCTTTCAAGTGTTAAGAGCAGAAGGCAAGGAAAAATAATCGTCAGCGTCAGGTCGCTAGTTTCATCAATTTGTCAAATTCTTCTCCCATCCTCTTCTGCAAGGTTTTTTCCCCCTTTTTTTTCATCCCGTTTCAAAACAGTCTGAACTTTTCGTTTTCATGGGTGAGTCTTCGGGTGAGTTATGGGCGCTGTCGTTTTCACCATTTCCGAAATTGCTTACCCCCCATGATTTTAATCTCTGCTATAAGGATTTGCATTGTTAAGGACCCGACGGGGTGCGGACTAGTGTCCTTTCGTCTTTTTTTTTTATTCTTGAGTATCTGTATAAAGACTTAAGGGTATTTATACAGTTCGTGTTTATCCTTTTATCTATGATTATGTTTTCATTTAAGTCTGCAGTTCCTCGTTGGGAGAGTTGGTAGAGTTCTCGGCTAGCACTCTGCTAGGCCCGAGTTCGAGTCTCCGGACGGCCAATGAAGAATTAAAGGAATTTATTTCAGGTGATAGAAGTTCATTTCTCGCTATAATGTGGTTCGGATTCCACAATAAGCTGTAGGTCCCGTTGCTAGGTAACCAATTGGTTCTTAGCCACGTAAAATGTCTAATCCTTCGGGCCAGCCCTAGGAGAGCTGTTAATCAGCTCAGTGGTCTGGTTAAACTAGGTGTCACGTTAAGTGATGGTTTTGCGGGAACTGCTGGTTCCCCGCTCGTTCCCTTTTGTGGATTGCTGCCTCCTTACCTTCAAGTTTTTTTTTTGTTTTGATGTTTTCGTCGGTGAGCTGCTGTTTTTCTTGCTTCAGTCGGGTCTGGTAGGGCAGCGAAAGTAGCGGCAGTGGCAGCAGCAGCAGGCAGTTTTTGGAGTCGACGTTGGTCGAGTTTTTGAGCAGCAAATTGGAGCACGCCTATGAAGTGGAGCACGACGTAGAGGTGGAGTGTGACCATGAGTAGTCGTGTGACCACGAGCTGCTCATCTTTGATGACAGCGTGAGGCTGTCCTGACGTCTCCATCGGGGTATTCTGGTTGGTGGGTTCTTGTCCCTGTTAAGCAGCTGAGGGCTGTCTTGCTGCCCCGATGGAGGACGTATGTTTGGTATTTTTTTTCTGCCTGCTGTTGTTTATTTTTCCTTTATTTTTTTAAGCTACTTTTTGTTTATGAAGTTAATTGTTCATTTAGCTTGATTTTGTTTAGTGCTGCCTTTTGGTATTTTTTGTACTTATGGTTTTTATCTTTTTACCAGACTTGACTCACTTGTAAATACTTGTAAAAATAAATTAATATTAAGCTTATTTTATTGTTTTTGTTGTTTTCTCCTCCTTTGTTTGTTGCATCTGCCGTCAGTCATGACAGCCCCGTCCTGAGTATGTTAAAGAACCTGCATAACGGCCCACTCGGGTCGTTACAATGGCGACCGTGACAGGACGGCTCTGTTTTGGCTGGCGGGGTTGTTACGGCATTGGAGGGGAGCATGAGTGTAAAAAAAAAAAATCTTTTTTTTTTTCTTTCAGGTGGGGAGGTGTCACGTTAAGTGATGGTTTTGCGGGAACTGCTGGTTCCCCGCTCGTTCCCTTTTGTGGATTGCTGCCTCCTTACCTTCAAGTTTTTTTTTTGTTTTGATGTTTTCGTCGGTGAGCTGCTGTTTTTCTTGCTTCAGTCGGGTCTGGTAGGGCAGCGAAAGTAGCGGCAGTGGCAGCAGCAGCAGGCAGTTTTTGGAGTCGACATTGGTCGAGTTTTTGAGCAGCAAATTGGAGCACGCCTATGAAGTGGAGCACGACGTAGAGGTGGAGTGTGACCATGAGTAGTCGTGTGACCACGAGCTGCTCATCTTTGATGACAGCGTGAGGCTGTCCTGACGTCTCCATCGGGGTATTCTGGTTGGTGGGTTCTTGTCCCTGTTAAGCAGCTGAGGGCTGTCTTGCTGCCCCGATGGAGGACGTATGTTTGGTATTTTTTTTCTGCCTGCTGTTGTTTATTTTTGCCGTTATTTTTTTAAGCTACTTTTTGTTTATGAAGTTAATTGTTCATTTAGCTTGATTTTGTTTAGTGCTGCCTTTTGGTATTTTTTGTACTTATGGTTTTTATCTTTTTACCAGACTTGACTCACTTGTAAATACTTGTAAAAATAAATTAATATTAAGCTTATTTTATTGTTTTTGTTGTTTTCTCCTCCTTTGTTTGTTGCATCTGCCGTCAGTCATGACAGCCCCGTCCTGAGTATGTTAAAGAACCTGCATAACGGCCCACTCGTGTCGTTACACTAGGGTATACTTAACTTTTTCATTTGAGTCTGCGAGTGACTAATATATAATTTATATGCCAGTGATCAAACGATTTCATCTCTCCGTGTATGCATCGCGTTATGTGTCTCTGTTTTGTAATCAAATATTGATGTAGTACAAGAACTAAACATCTCTCTCTCACTGGTAAAATCAATGGAAGGAGGCCGAGAGGAAGACCTAGACAAAAATATATGGATGGATTGGTGAGAATGACTGGAGGAAGAATGTCTGCAGCTCAGTTGCTGCAGAGAGCCGGAAATAGAGAGGAGTGGAGAGCCATGATTGCCGACGTCCTTGGGGATATGGCACCTGGATGATGATGATGACTTTCTTTCATTGAATTCGCATCTTTATTTTCTATTAGGTAAAGACAGACACATAGCATACTTATGTACATTGATCCATAGGCTTTGTGACATAGGAATTAATATATGACATCAGATATTTCGTTTGTTTTCTCGGCACTTCCGTTGTATGGTATCGGATCACGATTCCCGAATACAAGGAAGACGGATTTAAAGGGTTGGGGGAATGAGGTTAAGGAGGTCAGCGGACTTGTCAAATTATCTGTTCAAATAAACCAGTACCCGTTTAACCGTCGACTGTTTGCGGGCTATGAATAGCTGATGCTTCAGCACCTAATCACTCGTGAAACTCCTTACTAAGGGCGTTGTTTGACCGTCTAATGTGTACCCCTCTCAAGTACCTGGTTTGGTCTCAGGACCCATTAACTCTGTTGATATTTCTCTCTCTCTCTCTCTCTCTCTCTCTCTCTCTCTCTCTCTCTCTCTCTCTCTCTCTCTCTCTCTCTCTCTCTCTCTCTCCAGTATTTACTTCTTTCTGTTTATGATTCGTACGATTATTCATCTCGAGTGGTAGCCTACATAATTTTGAGTAATACAGAATCGTTAAATCATGTGTGAAAAATATGAAATTTACTGTGTATATTTATTTTGTAATGAAGTAATGAAATATGATTCTGATGAGATGGGGTGTAATTTTCTGCCCCACAGGTGTGATAAGACATGGTTTGGCCTGCAGCTCATATCATATTGGAAGATTTAAAAACAATGTTTAATTTCGAATTGATATCAGAACACATTTGGAAGAGTGATCTTTCATTTAGTTATGAAACGCGTTTTCAATTTTTTTTTCCAAGCACATATTAGCGGTTGTTCTAAATGCTATAATATTTAATGTTGGTGGCATTCCATACGAAAAAAGGACATTTGGAAAATGTAACATTGGGGGACCAGGAGCATTGGAATTATAATAAAAGGGATTAGGGTAGTGAAGGAAACGGATGGATAAGAACACACTAATGATTGACAGGAGCGTTGCTGTCTTTAGTGGTCACAATAAAATGCTGCAATAAGTTGAAACTCATGTTAACCAGGAAAAATAACAATTTGGGCTGCATAATAAAATAAGACTTCCAAATTTGGATATAACGACAAGAACATTTAAGTTTAGCCCTTTAATAGACTGTTACAAAGATGCTAAAAGTTGATGTAGATGCGACAACACTATTGTGTTGCCTTTCGTAGTTACTGGAGAAGGACCAAGACACATTAACTCCAAAGGACCCCAGTAACCTAAGACAGCGTTATATTAATTAAATTATGATTGACTTTCCAGCGGTCACGAGAAGTGACGTGAAAACCGGAATGGGTATTTACCATTGTGATGTTAATTTAATTTTGATGATTGACTCTGAAGTGGTCAGTGGGTGAAGGGGGGAAAAAAGGCTAAATGAATAAGACTTCACTACAAGGGTCCATTATGAAGCACTTAAAGCGTGGGCTTCAAGTGTGCTAGAGAGCCAAAATGCAGAAAATGGCCAAGTAATGAGGTTGGAAAATCGATATCATTAGAATTTTTAGTCAGTATTGTGGTACAGGTTTTAAATTTAAAAACGCATCTTTTCAGTGAGGTAGAACCAAAGAGAAACATTAATTTTTGACATTATTTGAAGTGCAATGTATATTCGACTTCTGCAATGATGTGCGCCAGCTGGGTAGCAAGTGAGATTATGTATTCAATGGTATCATTAGAATGTTAAGAGTATTTGCCTTAGGAGGCACGAGACGTGGGGCTGATGCACTGGAAAATAAGTGAAATAGTACTTGAAAGTTGCAAAAGTAGGCATCCCTTTTTAAAGCGCTGTCTGTAAACAGACTGAAGAAATAAAACTTTGTGCCATTTAGCAGTCTAGTATGTGCGGTAGTGTAATGGGATTTACGGGCTGGATAACGGCTAAAGATTTGGTTTTTATGAAATCAAAAACCTATAAATGTACATTTAAGTTCACTGAAGAAATCAAGTGAACAGAGTTACAAGAAAATAAGTATTAAGGAAAACGTAAGGATGTTAAATTAGTGTATAAAGTATTTGCAATAAGTACCTGTGAGAAGTTGTGGTAACATACACATAAAGAATGAGTATCAGGTGAGTGAGGACATTAACACAAAGTTTGCATTGAAGGCTGGAAGTGAGCAGTAGGAGTGAGGCTGCCAGGCTAGACAAATCATATTCCGTTAACATTTAACATTCAAAGGATGCAGAGTGTTAGCAAGTTGGAGAAAAGGCAACAATTTCCAAAGTTATTTAAATATTGGTCCTAGTAAACCACTTACACCGACTGTAAAATAATTTAGTTAACCCCACCGTTACGTTGAGCTTTACTGGATTGGGTTTAGGTTCTAATTGTGCACCGGCATTCTGCAACAAAAGCTGACATACATTTTATTGTATATTTGTATGCCCTCAGAACGGATTACAAATTACGTCGTAGGGAAACTAGATACTACAGTTACTTTGGAAATACCCCAGAGCTATTTTTGACTTCCGTTTTCCAAGCATTGATTCAGACAGCAAGAAAATTGGTAGATTATGGAAAATATTGAAAATAGCTGTGTACTTGCCTGGCCTGCGTTATTAGTTAACTTTATATATATATATATATATATATATATATATATATATATATATATATATATATATATATATATGTATATATATATATATATATATATATGTATATATATATATATATATATATATATATGTATATATGTATATATATGTATATATAATATATATAATATATATATATATATATATATATATATATATATATATATATATATATATATATATATATATATTATTTATGCCTATACAATAAATCCAAATCCCCTATAACATCAATTTTTTACCAGAATTTATGTGAAATTTGATCATAATTTATGAGAATTATTAACCTGATGTTTATTACCTCAATAAAATCAAGATTGAAAACCTATATCGGTTTAAATGTGGTTTACAATTTTGGCCACAGAAAAAAGTAACACTAGATGCTTCTGTGATAGACATACCCCTCATTAAAAAATTACTCGCGACGAAATTACAACCTTTCTTTCAGTGTTCATTTTAAGCCCAAACGTATCCTATTCATACCTTGCCAATAAAATGCAAATTCTTAAGTGCCCTGTTGTATTACTATCATCATATCTAACTACTTAATCCACAAAAAAAATTTCTGGTTATGAGCACAACTTTGGAGATCAAGAAATAACTCATCGATGAGACGAAACAAATTCATCACCATCCACGCATGCGTATTAGCAGACTAAATGCTTCTGTGATAAAACTACCCCCTCATTAAGAAATTACTCACGATGAAAATACTACATTTTTTTTCAGTGTTCATCTTAATCCAAAATGTATCTTAATTACACTTTCCCAATAAAATACTAATTCGTAAGTACCTCGAGGTATTACCGTCACTTTATCTAAGTACTTAAGCCACTAAAAAATCACCATTTATCGACAATTTCTATATTAGACCATTCAGACTGCGGCCTCACTTTCCCTCAGAAATGTCAAAGGAAACTGAAACACGTTTGTTAACACGTACACGAAGCTGAAAACAGTTGCAGCTCTTTTAACGGCGTTTAAAATTACAATTGTGTTAATATAATTTAATATTTATATAGCCAACGGACACAATACCTTAAGTAGCTGCCGGCTAAGACCGACGTTAGCATGTACGATACTTCCGTTTTTTTTAATCGTTCAAATGTGAATTTCCTCATTAATTCATTCGTTTCTTCTTCGTTTATACCTTCTGAATTCGCTAAAGCGACTGCATCGTGATGTTACGGTGTTGTATTCCTTATAAAGTAAGTTTAAATGAGGTCTGAAATTAATTATCGTGTAGTTAGGCAATACCACCACCACACCACCAACTTCACCATACTACCTCTACCAAGCTCTCTCTCTCTCTCTCTCTCTCTCTCTCTCTCTCTCTCTCTCTCTCTCTCTCTCTCTCTCTCAAACAATCTGCAGCAGGATTTATCTATGAGGTTTTTAACTATTGCAAGTAAATTCATGCTTGCAATCTCTCTCTCTCTCTCTCTCTCTCATTTATAAATTCCCTTTATGAATGGAGAGACAGACCTTCTTCCCCCCCCAACACTCACAAATACACAGACACTTCTGAGCAGTATCTAGAAGCATAAGATTTTTTATTTATGGTCTTAGTTCAGTGATGTCTTTTATTCTTTTCTAATAGGGAAATAACTTCCCCTCCCCCTTTATCTTCCCCTCACTCTCCCCCTCCTCCACCCTCTTCCAGCTCCTACTCCTTCCATTTTCCCTCCCCTCCCCCTTTCCTTCCTCCTCCCTTCCCTCCCCTCCACCTTCCCCATCTGCTTCCCCTACCTTTCCCCTTCCCTCCTCCTTCTCTTCCCCATTCCCCCTCCTCCTCTACCTTCTCACTTCTTTCCACTTTTCCCACTCCTTCTTCCCTCTTTCTTCCCCCTCCCCCTCCCCTCTCCCTCTTCCCTCCCACTACCCGTAGACTGTTATTCAGGGTTTTCAAGGGACTACCCATAGGCTGTTATTCAGAGTTT